>JAGFBZ010000976.1:0-227500 GCA_018398805.1 Hirundichthys speculiger | reverse complement strand
TCCTCCACCTCTTCCTCCACGATGACTGAACCAGAGCGCAACAACTGAAGCTGGGAGGGAACTGGAACTCCTGGTCCAGGTCCGCTCTCGCTCCATTTACCACCAGGAGAGAGGAAGACCACAACCTTGAGCTGGTGCTGGGAACCTCAGCCCCCTCGTATGTAGCTGTCGTACATCAGTGACATCTTCCCTCAGCAGTAACTGAGCTCAGAGGCCTCTCCTCACTCCGGCACTGCGTCTCTGGATTTTTCTGCGAGGTGGCCATCTTAAGCGCTACGCTTGGTAAGCCTGCCGCAGCCAATGAGGTGCGGGCTATTCTCTCAGGCACAGAGAGACTATTCAACTGTCAGTGGGAAAAGCCAACAGAGGGCTTCCATCTGTACCCTTTCATCTATATCCTATAAGCCTTAAAACTAATCACATCAAGTCAAGCATGATGCGTCTGCGGAGGCGCTTCCAAGAAATCCTGTCAGGACAAAAGAGGACGAGGATACAGCCTCTCCAACCTCATAGCAACAACGCTCACAGTAACTACGTCATTTAGAAGAGTGCTGTCTCTTTAAATCTGAGGACACGACATATGATCAACATGAGATTGAGCCTGACCTTTAAGGCCACCATGCGTGCATCAGTTATTAATCTAGGAATGTCCTTCTGGTCAACATAATGATCAGGATGTGTCATCAAATCGCAATAAACAGCTTCTTAAAGGTCTCATATTGGGCTTTTCTGCACTTTCAGAGGTTCACAGGCCCAGATCAGAATCCCCGTCCTGGTCCTGATGGACCGGAGCCCCTTTCTTGTTAAGGACGCCCGTGAACACCGGAGATGATCTTCAAGCTCTTCCCAGACAGAGGCGTCGTCGTTGTCCCCACATCTGAACCTCTTTCTCTGAGGAACCGGGGCTTGTCGTTATTAAAACTCACCCTGGAGCCTGATGGACTGACGAGGTCCTCACAGAAGTTAATGCAGGACATCACGGCCTCCACGTCCTCACCCAGACTGTTGGTGGCAGATCTGAGGACACGCCGGGCTGTGCGGTCCAAACCCTCCTGAAGTGGTCCAGTATCCCGTAACCCAACCGGCCCGCAGGTTTACTAGAGGTTTCTAACGGGAGAAAGGGAGGCGGAGCCTTCAGTCATCAGTTCTTCTGTGGTAGAACCAGCTTCCAGTTGGTGCTCAGGACAGAGACACCGTCTCATCTTGAAGGTCAAGCTTTTTTAAAGCTTTTAGTTGGAGCTGCCCTGAACCATCCCTGCAGCTACGCTGCTACGGGCCTGGACTATCCATCACCTGTGGAAGTGACGGGACTCTAAAAACACCATCCAGTCATCTGAGTGACCCTGGAGAAGACCGTTGGACCGTTGGACTGTCTGTCCTGCAGGTCTGGTTAAATATTTCCAACATCTCCCACCCATCCACACATAAACCCCCTATCTGAAAACAGAAGAACTACATGAGCTTTCTCCTCTGCTGCTGCTGAGGATTTCACTGATTCCAAATGCATTATTTTGCCATTTCAAGTCAACTCACGTCTCCGCTGCGTGCGTCCTAAATAAAATGGGACACATCTGAGGGTGTCGGCCGCACCTGGCTAGATTCAGACTATAGATCAGGGTCAGATCCTTTGTTAATCACCAAAGGGTTAAAAACAACAACAACATACTTCTATAGCTCTTTTCTAGTCTGGGAACCACTCAAGATGCTCTCCTGGGGTGTTGTGTTTGTAGCCTAGCAACAGCTGAGCTGATGATGTCATAAGCAGCATCGGCGAGGAACACGGGTGGATCATTTTATTAGTAATGTCATCTTGAATGTGATTAAGACAAATGAGATGGTTGTGGATTTGAGGAGGACCAGGAACGAGTCCAACAGCATCTCCATCACGGAGAAGAAGTGGAGGAGATAAATACGTCAGTGTTCACCTGGACAACAGACTGGACTGGAGACACTGAAGGGACAGAGCAGACTTTACTCCCGGAGGAAGCTGAGGTCCTTCAGAGTTTCAGCCAGATGTTCAGATCTCATATCAGTCTGTTGTGAGGAGCAGCATCAGAGAAACTGAACCAACTGATGAAGAAGGCTGGTTTTGTTCTGGAGATGATGGAGATGATGGAACAAAGGAGGGTACTTCATCAGATGAAGAACATCATGGACGACCCTGAACATCCTCTGGACAACACAGAGATTCCAGTCAGAGGATCTTCAGATCTGCTTCAGGAGATCCTTCCTGGACATAGCTGGAACCTTCTACAGATAGACGGGGACAGTCACTGCAGCTGTTAATTTACCTCCAGGGATCCATAAAGTATTTTTTTAATTGGTCACGTTGTCTCTGCAGATGACTTGACCAGAAACTTACAGCCAACAGCTCAACATCCAGGTAGCAGAGACGCTCCTTCACAGTAACGAGATGGATTACACCATCTGTTGCTTCGCAGTACTGCAGTCCCTCTTCCTCCTCTAGATGCTCGTATGAGAGTTTGGTAGAGACGCACCGAAGTCCAGATTATGTTCCTGAAGCCACATCCTGATGAGGGCTCCTGGGGGTCCAAGCGCCTCCATTTCATGTCCCAGTGGTTTTACATTCTCCATGACAGTCCAGAGGAAAAGTGGTTAAGGCGTCGTCCTCCTTGCTTTACTCCCGCTGAGCTTCCTCGGGGGGGGGGGTGATTTCTGGTCTGATTTCACCATTGTGGTCTCCCAGAAAAAACCCAGTCAGCTGCTCTCGTGTGTAAACAGCGTTCCTGTTGTCATGGTTCCTCGCCATAACAGATGCTGAGAAGCGCCAGAAGCACCAGTGGAAACCTTTCAAGCAGCACAGCTCCCAGTCCGGCGTAGAGAGAGGTTTCAGAAACGAGCTCTTACTGGGACAAATACTGGAAAAACACCAGAGATGCTGCCACCAAGGCGGAGCCATTTCAAAACCTCGACACTTCTTCTCTTGTATCTCCTTTGGTTTCTTTAATAATTTCAGATACTTGACATGAAACATTATCTTCAAAAAGGAGTATTTGTACCACAAAGTATTCACGCTTGTTTTCTTCATGGCTCCCATGAGTTCTTCCCCCCGAGTTTAATGAGGTACATGACTCAGTTTATCCACAACCCAACCAGCTCATCTGTCTGTCGGTCTTCTGGCCAGTGAAATAACCGCATCTTTGCATCAGATCGGGGGGGCTGTTTGTCCACGATGACGTGGCAGGATGTATATCATCCAGAAACTGGCACGGGTGCATCTGCGGCACTCCCGGGGTTGTCGGTTCAGCCGCCGCCCCGTTGAGCTAAAAATGCCGCAGCAGATGATGTGAATCAAAATCCAAATTCTTCAATGCCACAACAAACTTTTTTTTTTTCATTTCATTTTGAGCTATAATTGTTTTAGTTTGACTTTCAAAGACAGAAGAGTCCCCGTTGAGAACGGTTCTTGTTTCTGAGCTGAATCCGGTTCTCGGTGCTGACGGTGACGTCTCTGCTCTCGCCGTCTCAAACTGGATGAACGGACGGGATCTTCTCCGCGCTGTCGTGTGTGCGCAGAAATGCGGACGGTCTGTCGGCGTGTGTGTTTGCGTCTATCTGTCTGACGGCGCTTCGTTCCAGTAATGACATCGGAAGCTGGCAGGGCTCCGGGTCTCCCAGACTGCATTCATCGGGGCTGGGCAGCCTCCACAGACGAGGCTGTCGGGGAAAAATGGACCGAGCCACTGAACTGGCAAAGACAGGAGGGGAAAGAAAAGAGGGGGAGATAAGTGGAGAGAGAGATTGATAGCTTGGGGATGATGGAGGAGGAAACAGAAATGGGCACCAGCCAGAAAGACAGATGGACACTAAGAAAGAGATGTGGGGTTGGGCGGACAGACACTGAGGATAAACTGAGGCTTATGGTGGGGACAGATGAGGTATGAGACAGCCTTGGGGTGGGGTGGGTGGGGTGGGGTGGGGTGGGGTGGGGGGGGTGAGAAAGTAGATGGAAGCTGAGAAATGATGGGGAGATGGAAGAAGCCCAGCCGTGGACAAATAGGTTTGGCCGACATTCAGGCATGTGGAGGGCCTATGGGGGTGACAGGGGAGCATTGTGAATGACGAAAGGGGGGGGAGAGACATAGCGGCGGGGGACAGAACGGAGAGAGTCGTGGGGGGGGGGCGAGAGTGGATTTGGCTGGTATGACTGGGAGATGATGGGGATCTTGCCCAGATCAGCTAAACAGTTTATGTTTTGATTAACGGCGGGAGATTGTAGGCGAGGCGGGGCGACGGCCGCAGAGAGTGTCTAAAATTAAATAGATGAGGGTTCATCACCGGGGAGAACTTCCCTCATTACACACACAGCAGACAAAAGCTAACGACGGCACAGCCATTGTTCCCAGGCAGCAGTGTCGGGTCAAGCTAAACCCACAAACAGTCCACAGCTCCGTGACCTGAAACCCACAGTTCCCACTGAGGAGGCCTGCTCGGATGCAGAACTTCACACGTTGGACCATTAGACGCTGTGAACGGACCCCGCAGGGACGTCAGTATGACCGGTCCGGTTGTGTTTACTAACCCGGGCCTCTGGAGACCATGAGTCACTTC
The DNA here is from genome assembly GCA_018398805.1 of Hirundichthys speculiger. NCBI lineage: Eukaryota > Metazoa > Chordata > Actinopteri > Beloniformes > Exocoetidae > Hirundichthys > Hirundichthys speculiger. The sequence continues at coordinate 222,928 of JAGFBZ010000976.1, read as the reverse complement.
AGCACAGCAGAAATGAAGCCAAAACTAAAAACTGAGACGAAAAACTCCCGTGGTTCAGCAGCATGTAGAGCCATGTTTGAATCGAACGGTTCAGTTGAATTGATTGACTGACAGCGATGATGTCACAGGCAGCATCTGCTGTCAGCTGATCTCTCAGTAGACAGCAGAGGTGGAATCTCAGAGCCAGCAGTTCAACGTCCAGGGTGAAGAGGCGCTCCTTCACAGTCACAACCCTAACCGTAAGCATAACCCTAACCCCTAACCATAACCCTAACCCCTAACCCTAACCCTAACCCTAACCCCTAACCCTAACTCTAACCCTAACTCTAACCCTAACCCCTAACATAACCCTAACCTTACTCTAACCCCTAACCATAACCCTAACCCCTAACCCCTAACCCTAACCCCTAACCATAACCCTAACCCTAACTTTAACCCCTAACCATAACCCTAACCCCTAACCCTAACCCCTAACCATAACCCTAACCCTAACTCTAACCCCTAACCATAACCCTAACTCTAACTCTAACCCCTAACAATAACCCTAACCCCTAACCCCTAACCCCTAACCCTAACCCTAACCCCTAACCCCTAACCCTAACCCCCTAACCCCGAACCCTAACCCCTAACCCCAACCCTAACCCCTAACCCCTAACCCTAACTCTAACCCCTAACCCTAACACTAACCCCTAGCCATAACCCTAACCCTAACTCTAACCCCTAACCATAACCCTAACTCTAACTCTAACCCCTAACAATAACCCTAACCCCTAACCCCTAACCATAACCCCTAACCATAACCCTAACCCCTAACCCCTATCCCTAACCCCTAACCCCTAACCCTAACTCTAACCCTTACCCTATCCAAAACCCTAAACCCTAACCCCTAACCCTAATCCCTAACCCTGACCCCTAACTCTAACCCTAACTCTAATCCTAACCCCTAACCATAACCCTAACCCCTAACCCCTAACCCTAACCCCTTTTCATTTCATTTCATGTCACATGACCAGGACTGCAGCACCACCTTCTGTCAGTCTGTCTGAGGTATTTTTGTCCACGCGTATCACCTGAAACCCATGTCCAGAGATGCTGAGGTCCAGAACATGCTCCTGCAGCGATGTCTTCAAAACCACCACAGTCCTGGTGCCTCCCATCAGCGCTGCAATCTTTTCCATCCCACCTCCTGAGCGCCGCTGCAGGTCGACCAGCTAATGAGCGGCTGTAACATGAACTTTTTGTTTCCTGCGTGACCATCAGTCTCTCCGTTCTTCTTTAGAACGTTGATTCACTTAATAAATTTCTGTATTTGGTCTTCCTGATGTCTATCTGCTGCTGTGTTTGGGATCATCATCATGTCACATGACCCAGCTTCACCCAGTCTTCAGCTGTCAGACAGGCGTCCTCACATTTGTCTCTGGAATGTTCTGGTATACAAGGAGTTCACGGTCTGTTCCTGTGAAGAAGCCCAGACCATCACCCCTCCACCACCGTGCTTCAGTGGGTCTGAGCTGTTCCTGCTGGTCTCCTCCAAACACGGTTCTGGTCTCTGGTCTCATTGTTTCAGAAGTCTGCCAGTTTGTTCAGATGTAATTTTGTGAACCTCCGTAGTGCTTCCTTTGTCTTTTTCTTTTTACTTTTTTTCTTTAAAAAAGTGGTCACCGATGTGTTCCGGTCCAAAGATGAAGAAGATCATCCAGACTCTTACCAGCAAAGAATCCAAAGGCCAGGCAGGGGGAATGTGCAGGTGGTCGATGGTGCCGGTTCTGCCACCGCTGCTGGAGTGGCACTGGTGTGCCCCCATACCTTCAGAGATGCAGGCCACGCCCACCAGGTAGCTCAGTGGTTTCAGCAGGCGGCCCATGAGGCTCAGTCCTTCGGCAGCTGCAGGTTTCCTGGGACCCTTTGCTCTCTGCACCAATTTAGTCTTTCTCAGTTTAAATAAAGGCCACTGGAGCCACAAAATCTTGAAAAAAAAGAAATGCAGGCTCCTGATAACATGTTTATTTGTGACTTCTTTGGATAAAAGACATTTAACCCGAGTTTGTGGTTGCACAAGGAAATGTGACATCAGTTTCCAGAGTACCCAGAATCCTGTCTGTCACAGGCCTCCAACGTTCACTGGCCTTGTCCCGTGTGCACAGAGATTTCTCCAGATTCTCTGAATGTCCTGATAAGATTTTCTACCGTAGGTGATGACCTGTTCAAAGTTGACCTTTTGACATGTTGCTGCCATAAGAAGAATGAATTAACATTTCTGTTAAAATGGTAAAATGTCCCACTTTCAATATTTCACATGTATTGTGTTCTAAAGTCAATAAAATAAGTGTTTAAGACATTTTAAATAAAGGTTTGCAGGATAAACTAGACAAAGTAACATGTGAAAGTCTTCATCAACCTGTTTACCTCAGATGGCCGTTTAATTTTTGTTTAAGGAATTACATTACAGAATAACTGATGTACGTTATAATTACAGGTGCAGACCTCCTCAGCGGGTGTGGCTTCTACTTTAAGATGTTTTATAATATCCAGTGATCACGTCTCACAGTCAGCTCAAATGGCTTTGCAATGTCATTACCAGAGGATGAAAATGATTTTTGTGCCTACATGGCTTAAAAAAAAAAGGGGGGGGGGGGGGCGCTAATTCCTGTTCAGATACTTCAAAATGAATCTAACTTTCTGGATCTATTTAATATCAGCCACTTAGAAAACGAAGCTACATTAGAGATCCTGCGTGCACGGTCTCATCCCAGTAATGAGCTGCTGACAGGTGAAGCGAGACCAAAAGCCATTATTTTCGTCTCCTTCTGTTTAGACAGCACTCAGACGGCACTCAGATGGATCAGACACATGGAAGGCGACGGCTGCATCAGACATGAGCCCGACTGCGTCCGGTGGGAACCTCAGGTTTCTCCACCAAAGAGGCGACGCTTCGTGGCCCGAGAGCCGGCTTCAGAGGCCGCCGGTCAGCGTGAAACATCCAGATCACGTGGGACCCGACCCTTTTGGGTTGTCCTGCAGGTGGTGAGCCCAGGGGAGGACCAACCCATGTAGGTTTTTTGAGGCTGGACCTGGATTGGACTCCAGGAGCGAAGGTCCAGTCACAGAGTGCTCTCCAACAGGCCCCTCCCCTTTGCGTGGCTCCAGGGTGGGGCCCTGGTAAAAGCCTAAAACCAAGCTCACTGTTGTTCCTTCTCCAGGCCTGAAGACTGATTTGCTGTCAGAGAACCTCGCAGGGACAGTTGACCCCGACAACATACCTCATGGCATCTGTTGGATGAGCACAATTCAATTCAATTTTATTTGTATAGCATCTGTTATAATGTCAATTGTCTCTTGGGGCTTTACAGAGACCCAGATCATGACCCCCGACCCCCAGGTTTATTGTCCTGATGAAGTTTCCTTGGATGACGGTCCTGCAGTGTCGTCTGAGGGATCGGAGATCACAGGTGTCCTCGGTCCCTCTAGGCTGGATGATGCTGCAGACCAACGACCACCATGGAGACAGAACCATGGGGACATTTACCATCTTTCGTCCAAATCAGCTGTCCTGCGTCCCATAATGTGATTGGCTTGACGACGGCTGTCCCTCTGGTCTCATGACCAAAGACTACTTGATATTGTCTGAGAGTCAGAAATCCTACGACTCTATGAACCAGCCAATCAACATGCAGCCTGAAATGAGGTATTAATTAACGTGACCCGGCAGCTTTCCAAAGAGAAACAAGAATCCTGATCCGTTCTCTTCTCCATCACCGTGGCCAGAATCACATTCTTCCGTCCTGAAGCAGTTTGAGCACATGAAATCTACGACAGAGCAGTTAACTGTCACACGCTGCTTGTCTCCATAATGATGATGTAATTCTACAGCCATCCATATCTCTGTACCGGCCGGAGGCTACGATTCAAGAGGCTCATCATTCATACAGTCTGACGGACCGTCCTTGACGTTGTGTCCAAGATTAAGATCCCAGCTGGTCTTCAGCAGGAAGGTCCCCCCTGATGGTCCAGGTCCTGCTAAAGATTCCTTCCACTTAAAGTAGAGTTTTCCTTGACACTTTTTGGACTTCACGTTTTTTTTACTAGCCATTGTTTCTTTAACTCCTTACCACTCCTGTAAAATTAGCCTAAAACGTCTATCCAAGGCATACCCAAAGTAAATTGAAAGCTGTTATTAAACCGTTTGTAGCACATGGATGGTTTTGGTCTCTTTTGAAAGGTAACACTCTGAAGTTTTTCCCCCAACTGTCAGAATCACTGTAAGTGCAACTAGCACTGAGTAATCTAAGTTTGAACACACTGAAATAGAAGTTTTTTATTCCTGCCTGAATTTGTTTTGTAAACAGATGTCTGCAAATGAGTGCAGCTGTGACTTATTAGCTGGAAAATACAATGGGACCACAGCATGAAGCCTCACCTAGTGCAAGTTCACATTTGATAACAATACCACAAAAAATTTGTATTTCACACATGTTTTTGGAAGAGTATGTCTAGGCGTTTCCAAAAATGTCCATTTGGAGACTCCAAAAGGACACTTGGATAACCATGGTCACATACCTAGGATAAAAGTCATAAATACCTTTTACAACACAGCAAACATAGCAAACTGTTCACATATTTATACACATTTACATTTATAACCAATTACAGGTTATTTGCAACATTTTTTATATAAACAAGCCACACAGCAATTGACCTCTGACGCACGTTTGACACACGTAATTAATTTGCAGTTACGCAGGTAGTTTCTGGTTGTGGCTTTGTCTCCGCCCCCTGAAGCGACGCATCGCTGTGTTCAGAATTTCATTGGCTACACAACGACGCCAGTCATCAGCACGATTGGTTCTAACTGGCTCAGTTTTTACACGACACAATGGGGTCATGAGCTTCTTTTCAACGCTGGCCCTCATTGGCTGTTGCAGGCTGTGGTCAGGACAGGGAAGCTGCTATATGGACGTATGAGGTGTCAATCTAAAGGTCAGCTGACACCCTCCATTTTAAAACCAAAGAATCGATTATGAAACACGCAAAAGGCGAGTCACAGCGAACAAAGCCCGGAAGTTCGACCACTGACCGGCAAATTTTTAAATGATGCAGCGGATTTTTGTGGTCATTTACTGGTATAATAATGCATTTTGACTAAATATTTTACTGGATTGGATCAACTGGACGTTTGTGAATGTAACCAGACTATTTTTATAGGAATATTTTTAATCGGACAAGTTTTATAAGACTTATAAGGTGAGTTGCGTCGATTTCGTAACTGTTTGTTTGTTTGTTTGTGGTGTGACACAGGGGTTGATTGTACCTGCTGTTATGATTATACCCTGAAATGGTTTGCATTGATCGAATCAAAAGAATCTTAGCTTTCCAAAGATATGTCGCATGACTACCTCACGTAACATATGAGCTCTGTAAATTACGGTTTAGTTTTGTAAATTACGGAAAGGTAATGGGTTAATTGAGATTTAATAATATTATTTATCGTTAATAATAAATGCTCAGGGTCATGATCTGGGTCTCTGAGAAGAGACAGTCCCAATTGTCTCAGCTCAATCCGTCAGGCCCTGAGGTCTGGACAAATGAACACCAGGTTGCTTTCCTAAGGAACAACCTTCGGTTAAAACAGCACAGGTGATGGGACCCAGAGTGTTGTGGGAAAAATCAGCATATATCCTGATATATGCTGTTTTAGCACCTGGTGACTAAAACATCTGAGTGGACCTGGTTCTGACTGGGATTCAGTGAATTTATGAGCCATTTACATGTAAAGAGGTCTCACCTACACCTGAGCAGATGGATGCAGAATAACAGAGTATCAGTGATGTAAATGGATTAAACAAAAGACTAGAAGACATCAGACAAATATATATGAGGCTCTTAGGAATAACATCTACCAGGGAACCAAGAGGGTGAAAACCAGGAGAAACCCAGACACGACAAAAGGATCATGGTCAGAAGGAAATATCAGAAACAAGATCATAGCAGTGCACTATGCAAATAAAGTTGAGTTGAAATGAACTGAAATGCAAATCGTGAAATGTTATAATCTCATACCTCTGCAGAGATGGTGCAGTGTAGAGGAGAGATTCCTCCAGACTCCTCCAATGGTTGGATGATACTCCAAACAGAACAAAGAGAAACATCTGAGAAACGTTGACATTATTTACTGCAGGTGATCAGGTCTGATCTGTGTCACACGGTTTCTACGACAACCTACTCTCATAGAAGGGATGCAACCACACCGAAATGGAGGATGAGGGGAACTAGCTTTCTGCAACAAACGGCTGTGTGGATCTGTGGTGCAGGTTTTCTAGAAAGTACGAGGAAGGTCCCTGAAAACCACAGATATCTACCAGAGGGGCAGTTTCTACTTGTCCTCCGTCGGTCCGTATGAAATCTGGAACAAGCTGGATCCAACCGGCATGAGTGTTCTCATTCTCGTTGAAGTTCTCAGCACCAGGAGAGGAGTTAGACGAGTACGTCAGGGATTACAGATTACATTAGGGATTACCTAACCCTAACCCTAACCCATGAGAGATGGATGAGTGGAAACAGCTGGAAACGAGGCGTCGTTGGCGTCCCATTTGAAAAACTACAGTGGGACCACAGATGTAATCCAGAACTGATCTGGACTTGCAGGATGAACTCAGCCAAAGGTTCGGCCTTTATGGACTTTTGTTTTGTAGCAAACCATCATCAAAATCACCAGTTTGAAACTAAGCCTGTTTTTTTTTTTCTTTCGTCTCCTTTCTAGCGTCTCACACCAACGTTTTATAAATATTCTGCAGGTCTGAAATGCAAAAATGGATGAATATTAACAAATAAAATCAAGGTCAAGAGTAAAAGAGAATAAAGGAAATAGCTGCAAAGAAATAAAAGTGAAAATGCTGCCTTCATGTCTCATCTTTTTCTGGTTCGGAGTTGTTGATAATCCTTAAATCCCTTTACGTGTTTTCCCCCCGATGATGGTATTTCTCTCACATTTAAATGACGTCCTGCCGCTTGCGTAACAAAGCTTAAATCCCACCTTTTAAATCTCAAATGGTGGTTGAAATGGAGAAAAGAATTTTTTCCTCGCGGTGCTTTAAAGCCTTTACCGTGAAGCATGACTGGGAGTCATGACCTCACCTGCTTCACCTCTGATCCACCTGCAGCCTCCCATCACCAGCCTGACTTTGACATTTATCTCTCCTCTGAGGCTCTGAATAAATCAGGGTCAGACAAGACACATAATAATGACCGTTTTATTACCTTTCTGTTTTTCAGGTTAAAGGAAACTTTCTTCTCCTTGCTGTCACCAGGTGTTGCTCAACATGAAAATAAAAGGCTACCTGAGTACCATTAGATGGCGCTGCTGTCCTCCACTAGGTGGCAGTAATGTTGCATTTGGAGCTTTCCGCAAACGCGACCACTAAAGCAACGAGCCAAAACAGGCCAGATCAGATATTTATTTTTTTTTACCAGAAAAACCCAGGTCTAAAAGCCCCTAATGAGCATGAGCGCCGCCACCTTCCACATCGTGATCGGCGGTACTTGAGCCGCCTCTGGAGAAGCGAGCTGAACTGACTGGACAGCGCAAAGAGCAGCGTGAACGGCTGGAGTCATTAAAACCTCCTGACATGTTGGGGGGGGGGGGGGGGGGGGGGTCTCTGCAGGATGAGATGAAAACAACCAACTTGAACAGAAACGTGACCGAAACATATCATGTGACATAAACAGCTGCCCCGGCAACCCAAGGAGAGCCTGTCGAAGTCCGGACACACGGATGGACAGATATTCACGAGCGTCCGATACGATCCAGGGCTGCACAGTATTTTCATCATATCAACAGCCATTATATCATATTACAAAGACCAGTAAATGGTCTTTTATTTTCCAGTTTCATAAATCACGAGCCATATGATCATCGCAGTTTTCAGCGATGACGTCACGTTTTCCCAACACTGTTCAGTCCTAATCCAACCCAACCCCTAACCCCTAACCCCTAACCCCCAACCCCAACCCTAACCCTAACCCCAACCCCTAACCCTAACCCCCAACCCCCTAACCCTAACCCAACCCAACCCTAACCCTAACCCCAACCCCTAACCCTAACCCTAACCCCCAACCCAACCCCTAACCCCTAACCCCCAACCCCCTAACCCTAACCCTAACCCTAACCCCTAACCCTAACCCCTAACCCCTAACCCCTAACCCCGAACCCCCCCTAACCCCTAACCCTAACCCCTAACCCCTAACCCTAACCCTAACCCCAACCCCTAACCCTAATCCTGACTCTAACCCTAACCCCTAACCCCATCCCTAACCCTAACCCTAAACCCAACCCTAAACCCTAAACCCTAACCCTAACCCCTAACCCTAACCCTAACCCCTAACCCAACCCCTAACCCTAACCCAACCCTAAACCCTAACCCTAACCCTAACCTAACCTAACCCTAACCCTAAAACCCTAACCCTAACCCCAACCCTAACCCTAACCCTAACCCATAACCCCTAACCCCTAACCCTTAACCCCTAACCCCTAATCCCAACCCCAACCCCAACCCCAACCCCCCTAACCCTAACCCCAACCCCTAACCCCCTAACCCTAACCCTAACCCTAACCCCTAACCCTAACCCTAACCCTAACCCCTAACCCTAACCCTAACCCTAACCCTAACCCCAACCCCTAACCCTAACCTTAACCCCTAACCCTAATCCTAACCCCAACCCCTAACCCTAACCCTTAACCCCTAACCCTAATCCAGGGACAGCTCCCTGTTTACATGTTTAATGCCACGGTGGAAGAACAAGAAAGTGCAGTTCCTTGAATTAAACTCCAGCCCATCTTACAACTGCCAACTTTACAAAATGACACTACAGTGATCCCTTTTTTTTCGTAGTTAATGGGGACCGGTGCCCCCCCTCCCCCCCCGCAAAAATCAAAATCCGCGAACTGGAGCCAGAGCCCCCCGAGCCTAAATTATGTGTTTAAATTATGTTTAAAAACCACAAAAAAGTAGCGAAACACTGGAGCGAAACAAGACAAAGGCTCAACTGTGGTCTTTCTGTTACCTTCACAGCCTCTGGTCTCTGAACTGTAGTAAAGAAACTGCTGCTATTGTGCTATTTTTGGCTCGTAATTAGCAGCTAACAGGCTAACAACAACAAAAGAAACAGTCAGGAACGAGCACTTTATTCTGGCACTGCAGGAACTTGTAACATCACACAGGTTGTATTGTTGGGCTCCTGTCGGTTAACAGAGAATGTAAATCTATACACGCTGGGCTGCTGTTGATGCTCACTACACTTTTCTTCTGCCGTCCCACGACACACACACTACATTACCCATAAGGCCACATCATTACCTAAAATTAATATCATTAACTAAAATTATAATATTAAATCCTAATCAAGGATAATGGCAGGTAAAAAAAAACTTTAATCCAACCAGTGGCAAGAAAAAACTCCCTTGAGCAGGACCTGGATCATATGGGACCTTCCTGAAAGAAAATGGAGCACAGTTACAGTAACGAGCTGCTCCTAATTAACTATGGAATGAGCTGGAGAAGGAGGAAGGGAGGAGGAAAGGGAAGGAAAAGGAGAAAAGCAGTGGAGACACCACTCAGCAGATCATGTTGGCGTCCCCCTGCAGCGTAGGCCTATAGCAGCATAAGCTATGACGAAGCTGTGATTAAGACGAGCTACTCTAGTCTGAGCTACTACAACTATAGTTATAACTATTAGCCCCTACACACTGACCACTGACTGACTCCAAACCGCCTCAGCTCTGGATGTGGAGGAGCAGCGACTCTCCTCGGGTCCCTCCCAGATGACTGACCTTCTCACCCTGCGTCTCAGGGAGAGTCCAGTCTCGTGGGTGGGACACGTGTTCGACCCTCGGTTGCTGAAACCGGCTCTCGGATCGTGGAATGTCGCTGCGCTCGAGCCCACTGAAATTCACATCATCCAAACGTGATTATTTCTGCATGCAGAGCAGCCCTGACGTTGACAAACCAAACCCACCGTCTCCCACAGAACCTGCAGAATTCGACCGTAGGTGGCTCTTTATTCTTTCCCCTCCGACCTCAACCGTGACACGGAGACAAATAAATTGCGTATTACACGAAGGACATGTAAACCCGCCACAGCTGCTCCTATTCATCCTTTCCAAATCCCATCAGCTAGATCATGCCACTTCCTCTCAACCTTTGTTTGTTTAATTCTGTCTGAGACACCCCTCCCACGCAGCACAACATCAGACCGATCAATCACCGCGCTGCCACACACTGCTGCCATTGTCAGCTGCCTCCCAGAGTCAAGAAACACACTGACGACCTCTGTCTGGATCCTTTCTCTGGGCCCCCAGCGGGCCAGATAGTCCTCTCTTTGTCCACAACACCCATATTGATGGAATCTGAAAGTAAGCAGATTTACAACGGATATTAACAGTAGGCATTCAGAACAATGGCACGGAGAAACAAGGCGCAGGGTTGAGAACAAATGTCTCCTTTATGTCCAGTGGGGGCCTTTTTTTCCGAGAATGGGGGGTGGGGGGGGGGGGGGTTTGCACGAGGAGGGGGTGTCTTCTCACACTGGAAATGAGAATATCTGAAGCCAGCCTCCATGTGATGGTGACAGCGATGCTCTCAGGAGGAGATTAAAACCCGGTCCACAGTGCTGGTCCAGACATGCAGCTGCAGACTGAGGGGGTCCAACATCTGTCCCTGCAGCTACTGTAGCCCCCTCCTCCCCCCCCACCACCGGACCCCTCTGACAGCGTCATGGGGAGGCTTCATTGGTAGGAGCTGCAGGGAGTCTCCACCAGCCCACGCTCAACACCTCCGCGAGGTCAAAGGAAAGTTGCGCTGACATGCATTCGTCTGCCCCCCCCCCCCCCCCCCCCTCCCCCCTCCGGTTAAGAGCACAGCAAGCATCGGGGGATTGTTGATTGAGCCAACCTGAGGGGGAAAAAAAAAAACAAATCTCATTCAGGTGTTGGTGACCTTGACTTTAATAGTGTTTCAGAAATCATTCAGATTTTTAGTCTGGAAAGAACCACTTCCTAACTACCAGGAGTTGACACATTTACACCAAGCTCATGACCTTTGAGACCTTTGAGATGGTCAGAGAAATACAAAAACTAGGGCTGGGCAAGTTAACGCGTTATTATCGCATTCACTTATTAACGCAGACATTTATTTTATCGTGTGTTAACGTGTGTTGCTCACGTGCTTTTGTTTTGAAAAGTCTGTTACTGGCTGCTGCGGAACCGGTAAATAATTGGCAGGTAAACTTGCGGACATGGAGAACGGTAAAAATCAGTGAACTTTACAGTTCAGGTAGCAACTCAGGTAGAAATATTAACGATTCTGTCTGGAAAAAAAAACGTTTAAACCCCTTTGTTCAGGACGATCTCGTCATTCCTCCATGTTCCATCAGATCTGCTCCATGTGTTCACTGTCCTGCTGTTCTCTAGCTGGTTACTGCAGTGCAGCTCCTATCTAGTGGCACAGATGTGTAATGACAACAGAAAGTCCAGTCCTCCATTATAAAACAAAGCCATTTCTGAGTCATGTAAATTAAATAAAATATTAAAAACAAATTCAGTCCCGTGGCCTGTTTGATAAAATTGAAATATAAAAAAACAGGTATTTTTTTTTTTTTTTTTTGTGTTAGATTAAAAAAAACAGAAAAAATAAAAATAAAAAGTCACTTTTTAACTTTTTTCAATTTTGATTGACAATTGAAAATGAAAAAAAAAACAAATGATACACAGATAATTATGGATTGATAAAGTTCCTGAACTTTAACACGGACATTTTCATTTTAAAGTTCTCCCAGACGGACAATTCAACAGAAACAAGGTTATTTGTAACAACTGACAAGTTAAACTCCCCGTTAAAAGTTTCTGCTGTTACCTCAGAAATTACCTGTTTTAATGTTCTGATTGTGGCCTCTAGATTGTTAGGATTTTGTTGGTAGACTTTTTTTATTTTTTATAAAAACAGGATGACATTAATGCCCTGGCAGTGGCAATAAGCTTTATTTCATTTGACATTTTTTAAGATGAGATTAACACTAAATATGTGTTACAAGTGCTGATGTTAGAAGTGTTTGAACAACAAATGTTATGGTACTTTAGTTCATATGGCAGCAGAACATTTAAATAAAAGTGACCTTTACACTACTTTTGAATTCATTATTTGATTTTCCGTATACGATGCGATTAATCTTGATTATTTAGGTAAATCATGCGATTAATCGCGATTAAAATTTTTAATCATTGCCCAGCCCTAACGAAAACACAAATTTAAACCTGAAGAGCTCAGTGAAAAGTCAATGAGAAAACCTGGAGCATGGAAGCAGGACTGAGGTTCACTGAACTGCATCTGGACAAACCAGCAGACTTCTGGAGACCAGAGACCAGAGACCAGAGCCATGTTTGGAGGAAAGCCACTGTGAAGCATGGTGGAGGAGGGGTCATGGGTTAGGGAGCTGGACGCTTTGCAGTTATCACGTGGACCGTGAATTCCTCCGCAGTTAGGGTTAGGGGTTAAAGTTAGGGTTAGGGGTTAGGGGTTAGGGGATAGAGTTAGGGTTAGGGGTTAGGGGTTAGGGGTTAGAGTTAGGGTTAGGGGTTAGGGGTTAGGGGTTAGAGTTAGGGTTAGGGGTTAGGGGTTAGTTGGGGTTAGGGTTAGGGTTCGGGTTAGGGTTAGGGTTAGGGTTAGGGTTAGGGGTTAGGGGTTAGAGTTAGGGTTAGGGGTTAGGGGTTAGGGGTTAGGGGTTAGAGTTAGGGTTAGGGGTTAGAGGTTAGAGTTAGGGTTAGGGGTTAGGGGTTAGAGTTAGGGTTAGGGGTTAGGGTCAGGCCCTAACCCGTCTGAAACCGCTCCTGCTAACAGCACATTTACAATCATGGGGGTACATTGTTCTTCCCCGATGAGTTCCTTTTTCTTTTCGGCCTTAATTTTTTTAGGACTGATGGAGGGAGTACGAGCACACGCATGACTGCAGATGTCAGAAGTAAATGTGGTCCTGGCCAGCGGCGATCTACCGCTCCGAACGAGCGCCGCCATCCTGCAGACGTGACCAGTCCGGCGGGAATGCGGACAGATTACAGCTCAGCGATTCAGACCTGGGTGAGCAGCGATAGACGGTCTCATGGTGGTTCAGGTGCATGCTGGGAGATGTTGACCTTGGAGCTGAAACCGCTCAGCTGGCAGTTTCAGAGCAGCTGCATATTTTCTGCGTCGGGATGGATGTGGACGATCGTGTCAGAGGAGAATTATTTTCTTAAAGCTAAAAATGATTCGCATCTACAATCAATGATGCTGTCGAAGCCCTGAACGCGGCTGAGGACGCCGCGTGGAGGGCCGATCTTCTGGGCAGCCGAGAGCTCTTGTTTACATCTCACATTAGCAGCTGAAGGAAAACTTGTGGTATTTGGACAAGTAATTTTCTCCTTGAACGCCGGGCGTTGAAGAGCTGGTAACGGTGCGCCGCTTCGCCAAGAGCCCTCTCTGAATATTTACTTTCATTAAAAAGTGTTACGTGGAGGGCTTTTAAAACCACCGACCGGCGCCCGACGAGATGCCGGCTGGATGGACAAACACGGCCGAGTCCACGAACCGGCAGCGGACCGTCGCGGTGACCGGTCCAGGTCTGAAAGCACGTCTACGTTTCCTCAGAGGGCTGAGTGTCTGAGTATGTGGGTGATTATTTGATCATGAGGACGGCTGAGCGCTGACGCCTCGGCAGAGACAGATGGTGAGCTCTCCTTAATTTATTTAACAGCCCAGGAATGTGAGGCAGATGGAGAAAGGAGCGTTCGCTTCGACAAATATATTATTCGAGGCACGGCCCTCCAAACCGGCTCTAGAAGAAAGCTAAATACAGATTAAAGGGCCAGGTTATGCTGTTTTGAGCTTCCTGACTTACCTGCAGTCTGGTTTATGATGAATGATCGTCTCACAGGTGAGTCCCACCAGACGCAGAACTGCGTGAAACATCAGTGACAGTGATGGACAGTGATGGACAGTGAGCACGGCTCTGTCCTCATCTATCTGTAGAAGGTTCCAGCTGTGTCCAGGAAGGATCTCCTGTAGCAGATCTGAAGATCCTCAGACTGAAGACACTGCTGCTGAACCACTGTGTTGTGTTGAGGATGTTCAGAGTCGTCCATGATGTTCTTCATCTGATGAAGTGTCCTCCTTTGTTCCATCATCACCATCATCTCCAGACCAGATCCAGTCTTCTTCATCAGTTGGTTCAGTTTCTCTGATGCTGCTCCAGCAGACTGATAGAAGATCTGAACATCTGGCTGAAACACTGAAGGACCTCAGTTTCCTCCAGGAGTAATGTCTGCTCTGTCCCTTCTTCTCAGCAGCATCAGTGTCTCCAGTCCAGTCTGTTGTCCAGGTGAACACTGACGTATTTATCCTCCTTCACCACCTCCACTTCTTCTCCATGATGGAGATGCTGTTGGACTTGCTCCTGGTCCTCCTGAAATCCACAACTATCTCCTTTGTCTTGTTCACATTAAAGATGAGATGATTGTCTCCACACCACAAAGAGGTCCGGCAGGTCTCCGTCCTAAGTCTCTGGTCCATCAGTTCTCTGTCCTCGGTCTCTGGTCCACTAGTCCTCTGTCCTCGGTCTCTGGTCCAGCAGTTCTCTGTCCTCAGTCTTGGGTCCATCAGGTCCCCATCCTCAAGTCTTTGGTCCACCAGGTCTCTGTCCTCAGTCTTTGGTCCAGCAGGTCTCCGTCCTCAGTCTCTGGTCCAGCAGGTCTCTGTCCTCAGTCTCTGGTCCATCAGGTCCCCATCCTCAGTCTTTGGTCCAGCAGGTCTCCGTCCTCAGTCTCTGGTCCATCAGGTCCACATCCTCAGTCTTTGGTCCAGCAGGTCTCAGTCCTCAGTCTCTGGTCCATCAGGTCTCTGTCCTCAGTCTTTGGTCCAGCAGGTCTCTGTCCTCAAGTCTTTGGTCCACCAGGTCTCTGTCCTCAGTCTCTGGTCCAGCAGGTCTCCGTCCTCAGTCTCTGGTCCAGCAGGTCTCTGTCCTCAGTCTCTGGTCCATCAGGTCCCCATCCTCAGTCTTTGGTCCAGCAGGTCTCTGTCCTCAGTCTCTGGTCCAGCAGGTCTCCGTCCTCAGTCTCTGGTCCAGCAGGTCTCTGTCCTCAGTCTCTGGTCCATCAGGTCCCCATCCTCAGTCTTTAGTCCAGCAGGTCTCCGTCCTCAGTCTCTGGTCCATCAGGTCCACATCCCCAGTCTTTGGTCCAGCAGGTCTCAGTCCTCAGTCTTTGGTCCAGCAGGTCTCTGTCCTCAGTCTCTGGTCCACCAGATCTCTGTCCTCAGTCTCTGGTCCAGTAGGTCTCTGTCCTCAGTCTCTGGTTCAGCAGGTCTCCGTCCTCAGTCTCTGGTCCAGTAGTTCTCTGTCCTCAGTCTCTGGTGCACCAGTTCTCTGTCCTCAGTCTCTGGTCCATCAGTTCTTCGTCCTCAGTCTCTGGTCCATCAGTTCTCTGTCCTCTTTCTCTGGTCCAGTAGGTCTCTGTCCTCAGTCTCTGGTTCAGCAGGTCTCTGTCCTCAGTCTCTGGTTCAGCAGGTCTCCGTCCTCAGTCTCTGGTCCAGCAGTTCTCTGTCCTCAGTCTCTGGTTCATCAGTTCTCTGTCCTCAGTCTCTGGTCCAGTAGTTCTCTGTCCTCAGTCTCTGGTCCAGTAGTTCTCTGTCCTCAGTCTCTGGTTCATAAGTTCTCTGCCCTCAGTCTCTGGTCCAGTCGTTCTCTGTCCTCAGTCTCTGGTCCAGTAGTTCTCTGTCCTCAGTCTCTGGTCCAGTAGTTCTCTGTCCTCAGTCTCTGGTCCAGTAGTTCTCTGTCCTCAGTCTCTGGTCCTCCACAACTGCAGACTCATCTGAGTGTTTCTGCAGATGTCTGGATTCTGACTGGTTCTGGAGGTCTGAGTCCAGAGTGAAGATCAGTGGTGAGAGTACAGTCCCCTGTGGTTCTCCTGAGCTGCTGACCACCTGCTCAGACTCTCCAACAGTGGTCTGTTTAGCTCCTGTTAGCCTGCGTCCAGGCTCCGTGATGGTCCGGGGCTGCAGCAGCGTCCTCAGAAAAGCTCCTTCCCGCTTCCATGATGGCAGAATCAATAAAGAAAAGCACACCAATGTTTCTGAGCAACATCTGTTGCCTTCAAGACCAGGGAGACGGTGTGAAGCAACAATCTGGACTCATTAAAAAGACATGGCTGAGGAAGAAGAGGGTGAAACTTCACTCTCTCAATACATCTGTGGAAAGTGTTGCAGCTCCGACAAGCAAAAATGAAGAATCTTGGGTTTATAGACTGAAAAGAAAAGAAATAAAAGTCAAAGTAAATGGAAGAATCGCTTCTTCAAACGAACACGCATGCATGAAGGAAAGCAGAAAGAAACAAAAGAGATAAAACAACATGATGTGAGTTAATGGATCCTTCTTGTCATTAACCTCATGATCACATGATTAACGTCGGCCTCCGCAGGCCTCGGATGAAACAGCTGAGCTGGTGAACGACAGCTAAAGGTTAATGAGTAAAAATCTGTTTTAAGATGAGAGAAGATGTCACCAAGAACCTCAGTAGGATTCAGAGATGATGAGAAAGATGATGAGCTATTGATCCCTGCGACTACAACGAGGAGAGCAATACGAGATCTATCCAAACAAAAGGATATATATGAAAAAGGAAAGAAGAAAGCAACATTACAGGAGAACAGCAGGGCTGAAAATGTGTTTTTTCTGTGGACTTTGGGATATCAAAGGTTTCATCCCTCAGCAACACTTTCACAGCAAGCGTGTTGCCACATTAAGAAAAAGGGATCGCTTTTCAATTACCTCTCTTCGGGGCGTCAGTTAGCGAGTGGAAACACACATCTGTTGGCGCCTGTTGCTGGGAAAGCTGCATCTCGAGTCACTTCTATTGGCTGGGAAGACCGGGACGCCGGTCCAATAAAAGCCCGGCAGCAGCAGCAGAGCGCCGAGGCGCCGTCACCACGCTGCCTGCTGGCTGCTGCTGAAGCGGACCGGAGAGCGCCAGCTGTGAAGGTCAACGACCGCACGGTTCCAGACATATGCTTCCGGACGACCGCAACACCTGCCGCGCCGCTCCGAGGAGACGTACCTGTCGCGTGACAAAAAAGAAACATCAGCGGGCCGCCGTCCACACACTGTGTGTCCATTTACTGTGTCCCGATCAATGCCGCGATCCGCTGTAGCGACCCCTGGAGGAGAAGAGCTGCTCCATTCTTCCTGACAGAACCGGTGGAGGATAGGGTTGGGCACCTAAAAACGATTCCAAGTAGGAATCGGTTCCTAACGTCCGGTTCTGGAATCGTTTAGAACAGCCGTTCCCAAACTTCAGAATACCAAGGCCCAATTTTAAAATGTGAAAAATCTCCACGGCCCCAGAAACCTTTAATCACAACTGTGATCAACATACAGGACTAGGAACCATGATCTGATATTAATGTAAGGGGTCAACAAATAAGGTGACACTTGTCATATTAAGATGACAGTAGAATAACACTTAACTGGTTTGTTGTGTTACTTCTTAATGTTTTTAAAAACATGTCGTTAATATTTTATAGCAATTAAAAACATATTAAAAAAGATCAAGGACTTAAAACATATTTGTTTAATTTTAATGACCTCTCATGGCCCACCTGCAGTACCACGACAGCCCACCAGGGGGCCGCGGCCCACACTTTGGGAATCACTGGTTTAGACGATTTTTGAATTTTGATTCCTTTTTTCGGTTCCTAAATGTCCGCACTATTTTTTTTTGTTTGTTTGTTTTGTTTTGATTTACTGCACTAGTTTGTTGATGTTACTCCGCCCAGCGTACTCAACTCCGCGCTAGTGGCGACGTCATGTCCGTCGCCAATGGGACTTCACTCGCCACAACATGGATCCCAAGAGACGCCGCTCTCGAGTTTGGCTGCATTTCAGTCCAGGAAATGACGGCTACCTGGCGCAGTGCAACATCTGCGGGAAGCGTGTTACTGCCAAAGGAGGGCGCACGACTAATATGGCAAAACACCTCCGCCTGCATGGCATCAGAAAAATAAACGAGTGTACCGTATTTAATTCACTGCGTTGCTCCCGTCGCTTCTTCGACTTCAACAGAGTCCGTCTTCATCCAGAAACTCTCGCCTTCTCATATACAGTGGTACCTCTACTTACGAACGTTTCTACATACGAAGATTTCAGGTTACGAAACACATCAACGGGAAAATATTACCTCTAGTTACGAAAGAAATTTCAGGATACGAAAGGCAAAAATACAGTAGCGCTGCTACTCGCAGCTCCCAGAGTTTACCGAACGTTAACATACTTGTAGCTGCTCTGCCATTGGCTATCGGCTAGCATCTTCCTGGCATCCCATTGGCTAGGAGGCCCCATGTCTGTATGAGCGTAACCCAGCAACCCAGGTAAACAAACAATTTTTACCTCCGCCAAGGAGGTTCTGTTTTTGCCGGCGTTTATTTGTCTATTTCTGAAAGAGCAGATATAGTGATCCTCCTAAACAAAAACTGTTGATTTCGTTTTTTTTGGCTGTAAGTGAATTCTATGTATGCATATGTATATAAGACTAAAAATGGCTTGTTGCCTGTGTAAATGTGTCATAGTTTTTTTTAATGAAAAAATTCTACTGTTAGATAAGTCGTGATCTGTTGACCTACACATCAAAGAATCGGAACAGAGAATCATTTTGAACAGGAATCGAAACAGAGAATCGGAATCGGAAACAGAATCGTTTAAATCCAAAGATGCCCGACACTAGTGGAGGAGGACCTCTTTTTAGTGGCACCCACAAATCTTCTACAGGACCGAGGTCAGGACTCGACATCCACTCCAGGACCTTGACTTCCTCGTCTTTGAATCCCTCTGAAACTAATTTGGAGGGACGTTTGGGGACCCGTCCACGTCCGGACTTTGAGTTGTTGTCGATGTCTTGACGCGTTGCTTCGGTATATCACAGGGGGCCTCCTTCTGCAGTTGTATGAGATGATGACATGTGACCCGTATGGCTCGGTTACAGCACGGGCACGTGTTCTGCGGGCCAGACGTGTCCCAGAGTCCATGAGCTCGGCCAGACTCGGGTTCTAGCACGTGTAGTTTCACTTCACATGTTGGTTTTGGCTTGAAGCAAGCGTGGCCCGAAGGTCCATCATTCTTCCCCCTGATGTCTTTGTTGATTTCCTTTCATTTTCCCACAATGCCATGCAACGAGGCGCCTTGTGTTGGAAGGTGCCCCTTCAGTGGGCTCCAATGAGCCTGTCAGACGCTTCTGACTCCAAAACATCACGTGGAATCCTCCAAGCTGTTCGATGTATGAAAATGTCTCTAAATATTCGCAAAAGGCCTTAAAGGTCTATAGGAGCTGAATAACCCCTGAAGGCAGGAGTTATTCAGCAGATGTTCTGCGCACGGAGCAGAGTAATATAATTTGATGTAAACTGAAACCCAAATCAAATCAAGGGTCATGTTGATAGCTATTCCCCTCTTGTGATATTCATCACTGTATGGGCTTTATTCTAATCTAATAACGTCTGTACTTTGACTTACTTCGTGTTCGTCACTAGGGGCCGGTCCGCGCCGCAACAGCTGTCGGGGTTTAGAAACTTTTCAGCCTCTCGAATCTTTCCAGAGGAACTCGGATCCCCGAGGGGGGCTCGAAGGAGGAGGAAATAATCATTTCTTTCAGACTCTCGCTGCCTCTCGCGTCCGTCTATGAGAGCGACAAGGTCAGAGCAGCGATTCCTCAAGCAGCCGGCGGGAGTCTGAACTCAGCTGTGAGCCTGCCAGAGACACACAACACCGACATTATACATCATCAATTACAGCCGTGCTGTTACTGGCACTGGCATCAGGGAATGAACTGCAGAGCGAGCGTGCAATCTTATTAGTAAGATATATGTGGCTCTGTGACATATAAATTATACCCCAGCTCTGCTCTGACTTGGAAAACGGACACTAAGTGATCGTTTGTGCAGCCTTTGTTCTTTGTGGTATTAACAAATAATTAACCACTCAGTGCTGTATGCACATATGTATGGTTTTGAAGTGAAAACCTGCCATTTCAAACTGTTAAAATGGCTAAAACCCTAATTTGTGAAAAGCTTCAACATGTGTCCTTGAGGCCAAAGAGCTTCTTCTGTCCATCTTTCAAACATGATGGCGACTCAAAGTCCTTCACGGAATAAAACAGAACAAAAACAACAGTGGAGAAAAGGAAATTAAGGGAGACGAATTAAAAACAGTAATAGACTTGCAGTTCCTTGACTGACCACTAGAAGCTATGAAAGCGAGTGAGTGTAGCTTTGCAGACCAAAACTGTAGGGGACTGGAAGTATGTTTATTTCTGCTGTAAACCGTTTTACATGAAGGTCAGTGGACACGGACCCTCTGTTGGAGCCAGACCCTGGTGGCCAGTAGAGGAACTACTCCATTCCCTGCTGCTGCGACAGCCACAGCTTCAAAACCTGGATGTTGCCCTTTGGGGAGGGATGATGCACCATAATCATCTCAGACTGGTTTCTGGATCAATGAGTCCTCTGTCCTCCAGTGGTCTCTACAGTCTCCAGACCTCAGTCCAGCAGAGCAGCTTTAGGATGTGGAGGAACCGGAGGTTCTCATCATGGATGTAACTGGTGATGCTGTCATGTCAACATGGACCAGAACCTCTAAGGAACGATTCCAACACCTGGTTGAATTTACCAAGAATTAAGGTGGTTCTGGAGGTAAAAGGAGGTACTTGTTCTGCTGGACCTCAGTGCTGCTTTTGATACCGTTGATCATGGCCTTTTACTGCATAGATTAGCGCACGCTGTTGGAATTAAAGGGACAGCATTAGGCTGGTTTAAGTCATACCTATCTGACAGGTTCCAGTTCGTCCAGTTCTTCTGCACGGACTAGGGTCTGCTATGGCGTCCCACAGGGTTCAGTTCTGGGACCAATCCTTTTCATTTTATACATGCTGCCTTGGGAAAAATTATCCAGAACAATGGCATAAACTTTCATTGCTACGCTGATGATACGCAGCTGTACTTATCTATGAAACCAGAGGAAGTAAAACCTTTGGCTAAACTTCAAGGGTGTCTTAATGACATTAAGTCCAGGATGTCCTCTAACTTCTTGCTTCTAAATTCGGATAAAACAGAGGTTATTGTCTTTGGTCCCAAACACCTGAGGAATGGATTAACTGGGTTAAATGGATTTATGCTGGTCATTTAAGCAGCATATTATTCAGGTTTGTCAGACTGCCTTTTTTCATCTCCAAAATATCACCAGGATTAGGAGCATCCTCTCCCAGAGTGATGCTGAAAAATTAAATAATCCAGTTCTAGAATGGATTATTGTAATGCGCTGTTAGCAGGATGTCCGAAAAGCTCGCTGAATAGCCTTCAATTGATCCAGAACGCAGCAGCGAGGGTGCTGACAGGAATCCGCAAGCGAGATCACATCTCTCCCGTGTTAGCCTCCCTCCACTGGCTTCCTGTGAAATTTCGAATTGAGTTTAAAATTCTGCTTCTCCCATATAAGGCCCTAATGGCCTAGCTCCGTGCTATTTACAAGACCTGATAGCACATTATGCTCATAATAGAGCTCTCTGCTCTCAGAGTTCAGGATTACTCGTCGTTTCTAGAATATCTAAAAGTAGGTTTGGAGGACGGGCCTTCTGCTACCGGGGACCTTTTTTATGGAACCAGCTACCAGTTTGGGTTCAGGAGGCTGACACCACCTCCATCTTTAAAACTAAATTGAAAACATTTCTGTTCAGTAAAGCCTACAGTTAGTCTAATCTATAGTGTGTAGGGGCTAATAGTTATAACTATAGTTGTAGTAGTAAGACTTGAGTAGCTCGTCTTAATCACAGCTTCGTCATAGCTATGCTGCTATAGGCCTACACTGCAGGGGGACACCAACATGATCTGCTGAGTGGTGTCTCCACTGCTCTTCTCCTTTTTCTTCCCTTTCTTCCTCCCTTCCTCCTCCTCCAGCTCATTTATAATTATTTGGGAGCACCCTGTTACTGAAACTGTGCTCCATTTTCTTTCCTGTAGTTTATTGCGCTATTTACAACTGATGTTGTAACAGACGCTATACAAATAAAATTGATTTAAATTGAATTGACCCTGCTGCTGGAGAGGTGGAGCTGATGAAGTGAGCAGAAAGTGCACATTCATTGTGGAAGTTGAACAAATATCTATGGTCCTTGGAAGATGGATCATCCTGATGTTGATGTTATTTTTCTCCGGTCTACAGTTCAAGGAGAAGTGGATGTAAAGCTGAAGGTCTTCACATCAGCGCTGCTGTAAAAAGATCCAGCGAACATGTGGAACCTGACTCCACTGAGACATTACAAAGCAAACAGAAACAGCTTCCTGGAGCTTATTGTCACTATAAATGACATTTCTATATACACATTCACAAGCTTGCGTACTTATTTAATTAACCCCTCCACGTGCAGCTCCGTCATCGTGCACAAGTCACTTTCACACTGCTGTCTTGGCCCGTCTCTTGGATCCCATCTCAGCGCTGCCTGGCTCGTTAGATAAAGGTTAGAATCTGCTGAAATATCCTGTAACATGCACACATGTCATCACATTCTTCATCTTTGTTCTCAGTTTCTTGCCCAGAAATTCCCCCACTGGACCTGCAGGATCACCTGCAGATCTGGTAACGTTGGAAATCTTTGATTCGTGCAGGTACACCACTGGGGAATGCTCAGTTTTTCACATATTAAGCATGAAAAGGACCTCTGAGAGTTTATTTTCCTCAAGTCAAGGACACAGTGTGATTTCAGCCAAACGAGCTGTGCTGAGCTCCAGGCCACTAACGACCTTGTGACATCATTTTAGGAGCAGGCGAGGATAACGGTACCTGCTGAATCTGAGTAGGTTGGAGAGTTGTTCAGCCAAGAATCAAACATCATCAGGGTCTGATTTTCTCCTTTCTTGTAACCAGTGTGGGACTGGCCAACGCCGGAGGAGTCGCACTCTGTTGGACCTGGTGATGTCAAACCTGGACCAGTCCAGGATGCATCCAGCGGAAGCTGGAGTAGACGTCAGGTGCCAACTTCTTCTTTCACCTCCAGAAAACTACGTTTCTAACATGGCTGGAGTAAAAACTGCATCATATAAAGTGACGGTTATAAGGGTTAGCGGTTGCCAGAGAAGTCGTATGAACAGGCTGGTTATAGATCTGCGTCGGTGATGTCACCCATAGATGTTCTTCAGAGGGATCGAGCAGCCTCTTTTTCTCTGAACTGAGCTCCTCCAGGTTTCAAAGCGGTGAAACGAGCCGCACTGAGCAGCCAGCCGGGTTATTTTATGTTATTTACGTTACTTACCATCTATTTTTAACACATCTGTCCAAACGTCCTCATGTCAAGCGTCTCTGCTGAAACCAGCGCCGCCAGAGGTGAGACGAGGATGAGCTCAGGTCTGCTGGGACCCAGCAGTCAGGACCAGGACGGACCAGGACAGAAGCGGGTCACGTGATGAGGTTCCAGTAGACTTCTGGTCGAGTCAAGTCAAGTTGATTTCTACAGCACATTTAAAACATCTTCTGATCACCAAGGTAGGCAAGTGTTAAACTGGTCCATCAGCTCCATCAGATCTGGATTTTGATTTAGATGTTGGACTGAAGAGCACCTGCTTGGATGATCTCAGTGCTCTGACCGGACTATGAAAGGTGGTGCCATGCATCTACTAGGAAGAGTCCTGAAATGATCCTCTGGAGCTCCCAGCTCCTTCAGATGAGCCACGCTGGAGAAGCTGTGCAGCTGTGGAGCTGCCACTGCAAACCCACATCTGGAACTGGTCCAGGGCAGAGCTGAGGTCTTGGGGTGTGACCGCAGAACCATAAAATGTTTGGTTGCAGATCATCAACAGGGTCACAAGAATATTTTTATTATTTTGAATCAGAGCTTCTCCATACTTTCAGTCATTAAAACCAACCAAACATCACCATCCAGCCTCTCAGAGACACGTGCGTGGGCACTGTGACTTTTGTCACAGTGCCCACGCACGTGTCTTCTGTTTCTGTCAAATGTTTTATTCTCCTACATATGAACGGAGAGACCTCGAACCCCTCCTAAAACCTTAGCCGGTCGCTAACGTGCTACCAGCCAGAGATGCCACTCAAACTTTCAAAGGAGCCGTGGGAACATGTTCTCAGCAGGGGGTGCTGGGAGTCTGAGACAGCTGTGACAGCTGTGCGTTATATATATATATATATATATATATATATATATATATATATATATATATATATATATATATATATATATATATAAGGGGTGCACGATAACTATCGGGCTGATAACAGGAAATGATGACGTCATCCCAATAAGTCCGATATCATGACAAGTAGCCCCAATAATATATTTTTGTCAACACAGCAGTGCCTCGCTCCCTCTGAGCCTTGAATGACGGGGAGTGAATGTTATGTTCAAGTAACGTCAGCATAATCAGAAAAACGATTAATCAATAAGGAAAATCAAGAATACCCCCTCATGCCAGAAAACAACACATTAACTCGGTAATAATTTTAGTAGTTGCTGACTTGAATTGATATTCGCAGTATTTTCCCACATGTTACACATAAAAAAAGAAAAAATAGAAAAGGCTGAAATAATGACTAGCAAACGAGGAAACGTCGGAATTTATGTTACACCTTGAATGCAGCCTGCAGCACAGCGTACTGATCACAACAAACATGGCGGCGTGGAACTTCGTTAAAGTTTCAGAAGAAGATAGTTTGGTGGTTATTTGTGATGAATCCTCCGAGTGAATTCTACGAGGAGGGAAGCACAAGCTTTAATACGTAAAACCTGATCAGCCACCTACAACATAACAATTTTGAAATCGCGCTAACGGAAGCTAATGCTAACATGCGCAAGCCAGCAGGAGTCTCTCCTCCCCTCTCGTCTCCTCTCCCTCATTCCTCTCATCTAAAGCTTCCATGAGATTAAAAAATAAAAACTACTGAACCTCATTTACTTTAATTAAAGGTATTAATTTAAATGGAACCACAAGCCAAAATCCTTTAAATGTTAATCTCTTTTTAAGTTAGTAATTCTGATGCATGTATTTCCATCAGTTCAAGGAGCCTTTATTTTTTATATCAGTCAGTAATGAACCTTATTTAAGTTAATGTGAGATATCAAATAGGTTTGTTTGATAGCTTTACGAAAATGTTTGAGAGGCTTGTCAATAGTTTTTCATTGGAAAAATAAATATCTGTTCATTTAAAAAGTCAAAACTATTTTTGATTTTGTTCATAGTATTGATGTAATGATCTTAGGTATATGTGTGTGTTATCGGTATCGGCCTTTAGGAGTTGAAAGTTATCGGTATCGGTTTTAAAAAACAGTTATCTGCATCCCTAATATATATGTATATATATATATATATATATATATATATATATATATATATATATATATATATATATATATATATATGTATATATATATACATATATATATATACATATATATATATATATATATGTATGTGTGTGCGTGTGTGTGTGCACCGTATCAACTATAAAGTATATAACACAATTTGTGGCGGGTAGACGAGACGACAGATGTCAGTAACGCGGCGGCGCAGCTGATGTTTTTAAAATACTGCAGAACGAATCGTTGGATGAGCAGCTCTGCCTGTAAGGGGTGAAACCCGCACTGGTACGGGTACCAAATACACGACCCACCACTGAAAAATACTGTAATAAACATTAAACCAGACCATGAGAATTTAAAGTAAATTTTAAACTTTTTTTTTCCTGCCACATTTTTTTCTCCCTTGTTTTCAATGTTTTTGTTTGTTTGTTTTTACATTTTTGAGGTGCTGCAGCCCCACCAACAGGGGGTGCTGCAGCCCCCCCAGGACCTCTACTTCCCGCGGTACTGGCTCTTATATTATGATTCTGATTTCTTTTGCTCCTCTCCGAGGTTATAACGGATTCCTCCGGTCCGAGGGTGGAGGTCACATGACCTGAGCCGGTTCAACATCGAAACAGTTTCAGGATATTTAAACACTCATGTCAGCTTTCCGTTCCTGCACGTTCGCCCTTCAGCTGTCCGGCGGTTTCAGCCTTAAACTTGAACTTCTTGGGCAGAGTTCAGGTGAGGCCGTCAGCTCGACGGAGGCTGGATGGAAAACAAACGCTCTGGGGCCCGTCAGGTTTCAGCGGGACTCTGACTCCTCTTCCTCACCCCTTTCTTTCCCAGCTATCTCTTTGTCTTCCACCTGCTCCCGTCATGGTCAGCCTGCAGTCTGTTGACCTTTGACCCCTGCTGATCAGAAGCAGTTGGGAGCCTCTTGACCTGTGAAGGGTTAGACAAGTGGTTTGTTTTGGTGGTGTGGGTGGGTGTGTGTGTCTGACCCCCCCCCCCCCCCGACCTTTGACCAGACGCTGCTCAGGCTGCCGGCCTGTTACATAGGTCATCTGTCTCTGCAGAGTCTCTGCAACGTATCAGGCAGCTTGTATTCAAACGGTGATTTGTCTTAAAAGCACCTGATGTAAAGAAACCTCTTCAGACCAGACGGGGCGTCAGACCAACCCCCGACCCTCCCCAACACCCCCATAGTCTGCCACGTGCACGGTTTTCATCCACGTGGAGGGTATGAGGGAGAAATGTCCCAACTTAAAGCTCTAAAAGCTCTTTCTGGAAGTCCCGCCCCCCCCACTGCTACTGCTAACATCCAACGAGCAGGTCAGAGTCGCCTGCTGTTGTACCTGCTAACGTTCACAGCTTGAGCGCTGCTGTAGATCTTTGTTGCGGCGCCGATATGACGGCCGTCTGGTTGGATCTGTCCTCGCTGCTGTTCTGCCTGAGCATGCTTCTGACCAGACACTGGACTCATCTCCATCCACGGGCCGGACCGAGTTACACATGGACTAAGGGACTGAGCTGTTTGCACGAAGGAACGTCCTTGAGTGTATTCTGTGTAACTCGTAATTGTTGGGAACATGATTTTTTTTTTTTTTTTTTATCGTGCCAACTCAGGTTTGTTTTCTGTTTTGAGAGTTGAGTTTCCATGTGGTGGTTCGCTGACCCCTGGTGGTGGTGTTGTTGTATATCTTTTGACGTGCCCACGTTTTATTATTGTGTTGTTTCGGTACCAGTGCCCCCCTTCATTCCCTTTTTCTATATTTCTAAGTGTTGCTGCTGACAAAACTTACTGTCCACTCTGGACTATTCAGGCCCTACAGTTGTTGTCTTATGTATTCATAAGACAACAACTTCGTGTTTTAATATACTCAGAGTAGGTGTGCTAGCATAATTTTTGGCATAATCTGAGGAATTGAGCATAACTTTTGCCCTTTTTCCAAAAGTAGCACTGCTAGCATAATCCGTACATTTTCTTGTCTTAATAGCACAATTTTAGAATAATTCAAGAAAACGAAGATCTCAGCTACTAAAAACGATAGATTACTGTTAACAGTTGGTTCCACTCCTATTTTGTGATTGCTTTTTAGTTGTGTTGAGATTCCGCGGGAATTCGATGAAACGGAACCGGAAGTCTGTGTCTCGATCCCATACTCCTTAGTCTTTCTCCCAGTGCTCGTTTCAAAATGGTCCAAATTGGTCCATGGCAGTGAAGAAAATACTGTTGGTCCAACCATCGTCTGCTGCCGCAGAGAGAGTATTCAGCATCCTGGCAGCTTCATTCAATGATCAACAAAATCGTGCACTTGCAGATTACTTGCAAGCAAGTGTGATGCTTCAATAAAACAATCGCTAATTAACTGTTAGAGAACAAATTAGAGAAGTCATGCCGGACTGCGTGGTTCAGAAACGAGCGAGATTATTCAATGTTAAATTTGTTATCCAGGGCTTTGTCAGAAACTGCATGGTTTAGTTTTCACTGCATTTGTTTTTATTTGTTTTGAAACCCAGCGCGCTCTGCTAGCGATGGTTAGCAAGCGATGGTTAGCAAGCTATCCGCGGATAGTTATCCACCACACTATCCAGGCTTTGTGCAACCTATTTTTGTTCGCTGGATAACTATCCGCTGGATAGCAGATTTATCCGCCGTATAGGCCTAACCACCGGATAAAATTACCCCGGTTTTGTAAAAAAACGGGCCCAGAACGTCAGGCCAGGGTTAATAAAATAAATTTTCAAACTTGTCGTAGGGTTGCCACCCGTCCCGTAAAATACGGAATTGTCCTTTATTTGAGAAAAAAATGTTGCATCCCGTATTAGTTCAATACGGGACGCGATTTGTCCCGTATTTTCATTAACGCCCCATACACACGTCTGTCACACACACATCAACACTAAATTTAACAATAATGAACAAAATAAAACAGAGGAACAGAGGAAACATTTAGGCCAGCAAAATCTTTGTGGTGGGACAACAGGACCTGCTGCGCTCTGTGCCCATATCTTTATAAAAGTGTCATGTCATGTCATCTTGTCACTCTCAGTGCCTGGCCCCGCCCCACGCTGTCACGGTTGCCTAGTTACCACAGACGCCGGTGCTGCGCTGCTACCTGCACATTTTAAAAATGTCTACCCCAATGTTCAATCACCGTTCACGCTACGGTGATCCCGCGCCCCCTTTTCTTTTCTATCATTTTTAAATCGCAACTATTATACGTCGTCTGCTTTCAGACTGATGTCAAACATTGCAGCTTTGGAGGTCCTGATGTCATCTGCTATTAGTATCAACTGCAGTCTCCAGATTAGTGCTCACTTTATTGGACATGACTAAATAAAGCATTATAAAATCTTTTAACGGCCGTGACACGGGGCTGGGTGAAATAACATCAAATACACATCGCGGTTAAATGAACTAAACATTTGACGTTGATTACTATTTTGATTAATTAAAAATAATTGAAAAAATGCCTAGCCTACGGTTGCCACCCGTCCCGTAAAATACGGAATTGTCCCTTATTTTCATGTCTGGAAGGTGGCAACCCTACTTGTGAGTTGTGAAGTTTGTGCACAGAATAATTTCTTTTTTTTTAAGAAGAATAATTTTGAAAAGCGAGCATAATTTGATTATAATTTGGGCAAAAAACGAGCACTGCCACTAGCATAATATGCCACTTTTACTAGCACAATCGGCAAATGCCTATTCCAGAGTGGTGGTTTATAAATCTTTTTACCTCTGTGTATTTACTCTACACCAGTGATTCCCAAAGTGTGGGCCGCGGCCCCCTGGTGGGCCGTCGCGGTACTGCAGGTGGGCCGTGAGAGGTCATTAAAATTTAACAAGTATGTTTTAAACGCTTGGTCTTTTTTAAATATGTTTTTTATTACTGTAAAATATTCATAACACAATTAAAAAAGACATTAAGAAGTAATAAAACAAACCAGTTAAGTGTTATTCTACTGTCATCTTAACTTAATATGACAGGTTTCACCCTGTTTGTTGACCCCTTACATTTACAGTTGTGATTAAAGGTTTCGGTGGGCTGCGGACATTTTTCACATTTCAAATTGGGCCTTGATATTCTGAAGTTTGGGAATGACTGCTGTACACCATATCTGGTAAAAACGCTTGTTCATCTGTCTCCCGCCACTCGTTCGCCACACATCCATCCATCTGCTGGAGCCCGTCTTGGCTCTCTTCAACAGAGGTAATCCCCTTTTTTAATGAGAGATTAAAGCAGCACAGAGCACTTTTGCTATTTTTTTCACCTCCCGCTAGACGGTGGAGGTTGAGCTTATCTGGTCTCTTCCCCTCATTTTCCATTGCTGCTCTCTTTAGCATCGTCTCCTCTGGCGTGGTGCCGCTGTAGCTCTGAGCCAGGTTGCATCGTTGATGGTAACGTCGGCGGGGGGGGGGTTTCTGCAGGTGGACGACGCCCCGTAGCAGTGAGAAAACATTGGTTTGAATGAAACTGAAGGTGATTCTTTTGCTTTGCTTTAAAGTTCCTCCCTCACTGGCGTCAAAGACGACCCGCCATCCTGGTTCGACCGAAAACACGTCAACACATATTTCTGCTTTCGCCACGTGGACGAGTTGGCGTGAAGTGACCAGCGTCGTTGTGGAAGAGGTGCTCGTCAGGCTACGGTGGAGGTTAGCACATGGGGCTCGCCGCTACGGCGTTCGTACTAAAATGAGAGCGGCTGAAACCTGGGGAGGGGCTTAAGCAGTGACCAGCTCATCCGGGGCTGAAATAACAGCTCCAGCCAAGGTTATTATCGTTAACGAAAATGAACGAAATAATGAAAACTAGAATTGAAAAAACATTTTCGTTAACTGAAATTCAATTCAAAAATTCAAATTCAAATACACTTTTTTAATCCCCAAGGGGGAAATTCAGGTTTCAGTACACCGTCTGATGTACTAGAGGAGCTGCTGGCGTCCAGCACTCCTTTTCATGCCCGGTCCCGTGGTCCAAATGCTAACTCCAGTTAACTGCCGTTAAAACAGTTTACAGCCATTAAAACCAGTATATCTCCATAATGATGACAAGTGAGATATCTCCAGGTCAGAGGAGGAAACACAGATGAACAAGACCGTCTCCTCTTGGAAGACCGAGCTCCTTCAGTCCGGCGAGCGACAGAGCCAGCCGTCTCAGAGCCCGGTTCATCATGCGGACCGGACCAGGCCGTTGTTGGCTTCCCCCGGCGGTGCTGGGCCCCACCAGGTCACCAGACGGCCCCTGCCAGGTCAGCTGACCCATCCGGCGTGTAGACTGCTGGACGGGGGCAGCATGCCGCCGCCGCTACGTCGGGGGCTCCCGTCCCGGCTCCGTGACGCTGCAGCCTGGATCCAGTGGCGGTGGTTGCCGCGGGTAGCAGTTCAGGACTACTTAGCTTAGCTTTCCCAAACCGGCCTCCAGCGACACCGTCCATGTCCACGGCGGCAGGTCTCCACCAGCCGCAAGAGGACCGATCCGACCCCTGCAGACAGTATGTAGACATCCGACCGCAAATCACCACAAACTGGGCACAAACTGGAGCGTCCAGCGTCGCAGGGATAAGTCCCCGGAGTAGCAGCGAGTAGCCTCCATGCCAGGCGTCATCCGGTCATGGAGGCGAAACATCTTCTAGACAAAAAAGATAAAAACAAGTTTTTCGAAAAATTATAATTAACTGAAACTGTATTATGTGTTCAAAAAATGAACTAAAATTAACTATAATAATGTCAAGAATGTCCTTCGTTTTCGTGTTTGTAACCTTTTTCTCATAAACGTTTGAAATCTATTAACTTCGCTCCACCGTACAACAACCGCAAAAAAAAAAAAGTGATCAGCAGTGATGGCTGTGGCAAAAGTTAGGAGAAAGCGTCTCAGTCCTATTCAGGATTTCTTTGACTATGACTGTGTTAACGATAAAAATAAGTGCCTTGTTGTAGAAGCAGGTGATATAATGTGTGGAATACTTCTCAAGGGGAAAAAACCCACAAATCTGAAAGTCCATTTGAAAAGCTCACATATGAAGGCTAACCAAGACTACCTGGATAAGCTAGCCTAGGCTATCCCCCTGGAAAGAAGGCTAACCAAGACTAGCTGGATAAGCTAGCCTAAGCTAGCCCCCTGGAAAGAAGGCTAACCAAGACTAGCTGAATAAGCTAGCCTAAGCTAGCCCCCTGGAAAGAAGGCTAACCAAGACTAGCTGGATAAGCTAGCCGAAGCTAGCCCCCTGGAAAGAGAAGCTGCAGCTGCAGGCCAGTCAGCTTTGGTATCTAAAAAGTTCAGTGCTTCACTCAAACCAAAATTACAAACCTAATTTACAAAATAAAACTAAAACTAACACTGAAACTAATAAAAACTAAACTAAAACTAAGTATTTCAAAACAAAAACGAATAAAAACTAGCAAAACTGCTCTAAAAGCGAATTAAAACTAACTAAAAACTAACTAAAAACTAAAACTAATGGAAAATCCAAAACTAATATAACCCTGGCTCCAGCGGGTCAGCTGATCGCTATGGTCGTAGAAGCTCGATCCGGCTGCCGGCTCAGAAACCAGCCAGAGACCGAAAACGTCTCCCTCAGGTCCTTCAAACCCAGCCGAGAGCCGGTTGAGGAGGTCTGTCCGTAAAGCTGAGTGATGTCTTTCCTGAAGGAACAAGAGTAACTGTCTCACATAACTCATGGAGTTAAAGCGCTGACTCCACTGTACTCTC
This sequence comes from Hirundichthys speculiger, assembly GCA_018398805.1. Taxonomy (NCBI): domain Eukaryota; kingdom Metazoa; phylum Chordata; class Actinopteri; order Beloniformes; family Exocoetidae; genus Hirundichthys; species Hirundichthys speculiger. The sequence continues at coordinate 190,810 of JAGFBZ010000976.1, read as the reverse complement.
CAAACTCATGGACGGGGCCAGATGTGAAGCAGATTGTGACCGCTGCAGAGACCAAGGGGCGAGTTAAAAATCGTTTTCCCACCTGAATTGTGTTTTGTTGAAAGCTCAGTTGTTGCCGTCTCGTTGCTGCAGCCTGAATGGGGATCAAACCGACAGCTTCAGGTGTTTGCTGTGCTGGAATATCTGTTAGCAGTAGCTTAGCTTAGTGAGCTCATATATCCTTTTAAAAGGGAGATTTTTTTTCATTTCTATTCGGAAAAATCTGTTAGTAAAATGTTACACATTCTTGTGTATTTGCACAGTTACATATTACAACAGTTAACACGTTATCCAGGCTTTGGGCCTCTTTTGACCTCGCTGTTGAGTTTGTAAGCTCGTGAATTCTAAGTTTAAAAAAATTGATGCTAATAAAACTGTTTGTTCTCCTTTTTTCCCCAAATTAGAATCGATAAAGAATCGAATCGTTAAACAGTATCGATAATGGAATCGGAAAAAATCTCATCAATTCCCATCCCTACCGTTCACACAACAACGGGTGACTGCCAGACTGTGAGCTGGACCTAAACACGATTAGCATGTGGGCAGAATAATGCCCTCAGCTAGCATCACGCCTTCTTCGTTTAAATGTATGACGGGAGATTTAATGCTAAGAGTATTTACATCGCCTCTGGTGGATGAAAGTGGTTTTACAAGGTTTGATGATCCGTCCCCGCTTGTCAGCATTATGTCTTTTACCTATACAGTGAGTCTGTGGCATCAAAATTCTTTGTTTTTTTTTGGTATCCTGACATTCATTGAGTTAGTTTTAAATATTTAAAGTTTAATTCTGACATATGGCACTTTTAACACTTAAATATGCAGCGCAGCTTAACCAGCAGGTGCTGCGTTTGTCACTAAAATAAGCAGCCTTCAGGATTCAGTTATGAAACAATACGGTTCAGTATTAATACCTGCGTTTCTCTGCGTTTATTAAAAGACTGTGTTTCTGAACTTAATCAGTCACATTTTGATATTGTTGAAGTACAAATTTCATGTGAACATCCCTGAGATTCATTTCCGTCATTATGTCATATAACGGTTTTTACATGATTGTATTTGTGCTGACTATCGGTTTGAAGAATATTGCGTACAAGGGACTTTAAAGGAAGGGTAAGCGATTCCGTCCATCCATCATATATACCTGCTTATTCCCATTTAGGGTCAGGGGGATCTGCTGGACCCCATCTCAGCTGTCTTTGGGTGAAAGGTTGGGGTGCACCTTGGACAGGTCTCCGGTCCATCGCGGGGACACGAACAAGGAGCAGGACTGCTGGTGAATGTCCACTGCTGCCCTGCAGGTTCAGGTGTTCTGGGCTGGTGGGAGTGGCCAAGACTGGACGTGAATGGTTTGGACTGGCCACGCCCAGAGGGAGGAGCTAGATCTTATTATGTCATCCAGAAATTACTTACCCTACCTTTAAAGACCCAACTCAATCAGATTCTTTTTAACTTCTCAATTCAAAATTGATTTTTTATTAATTACAGCATTTATTTGAGTCAGATGAATTTTCAAAATAAAACACCACGAGTGGACTCAGGTGGACTGAAACCAGGGACCAGGAGAGGTTCGGATTAGAAACCGAGAAGAACATTTTATTTGACACCAGATGCAGATACTGAGTCACTGATACCTGGGCTTCAGAGATTTTTAAATGCTACTAGTTCTATTTTTTTTTTTTATTAACCATTTATGACTGTTAATCACCTTCACTTCTTTAGGCTGAAACATCAAATATGTCCAGTCAGTGTCACCGTTTGGAGCAGTTTCAGACGCAGCTCCAGATGTTCAACCCAACCTTTTCAACAACCGAGACCATCAATCCTGCCGTTCCGCCCATTCATTGTTCTGGTTTCTGATTTTCTTTGGGGACTTTCTCTCAGTTCTGAGAACCGAACTCGTTCGCTGATCTCCCTCTGACTTGAGATCTTTCCAGCGACGGCTCCTCAAGAGTTTAATAAGTTTGCTTGCGTCACATTTAGCGCATCACATCTGGAAACAACCCACCAGAGACCTTCAGGGTGAACTTGAACCCAGCAGGTCCCGTGGTGCTCATGAGCGCCCCCCCCCCCCCACCCCCCCCACGGGGAACTGGGGACGGAGGACAGCTGCTGCAAAAACCAGACCATGGCACCCCCGGTCCTGCTGAGACCGGACCAGGAGAGCGGCGAACATGAAAGAATCGAAGGAGGGGACCCGGAGGAAATATTCTTCATTATATTCATCAGTGTGATTATTTTGTCCCCGGTTTTCAGCGGCGTAACATTGTTGTTTCCATTTAAAGCCGTCATGTCTCATTTTGGATGACGGGGGTGTGGTAATCGTCACGGTAATTGTGCAGGATTTGCTGGAGCTGTGCTGCAGGGTCTCGGTGGGATCTTTTTCCACGGGGTCCTAATAAGATTTAAATTAATGTCAGACGACCAAATAATCGTCTCAGCTCCAGGGGGGTTTCAGGGGGTCAGTGGGGCCCCTGAAGGTAAAACCGTTGACACCAGCTGAGATGAAATGATCGCATCCACACGGACCGAGGGGGCAGGTTGGTCAGAACGTAGCCAAACCATCACTACGAACACAGACGGGCTCCATCGGTTCTCCGTACTGCCGACCTGAACCGCTGCAGTCACGCACTAACGTCAGTCACCTCTTTGAGTCCTTTACATCACCTGAGTTGGCAAATACAACCTCTAATGATCAACAACTGGATCAGCAGAAAGAAAGAACGAATCACGCAGACACTACCAAGAACCCCCATGATCCAACCGATCCAACCGATCCAACCGATCCACCCTCAGCAGCCTGAAGTCCTGGTTTCTTCTTCACTGCTTCACTTCATTGAGGTTTTTGGACGCTCACGTGTCCGCAGCATTTCTGTCATTTCTGGACTTGGACCAGAACATTCCAGAACCTTGATTCTTTTCTCCTTCATCCCTCCTCATTAGGGTTGAGCACCGAAAAAACGATTCCAAGTAGGAATCGGTTCTTAACGTCTGGTTCTGGAATTGTTAAGATTTTTGAATTTCGATTCCTTTTTTCGGTTCCTAAATATCTGTGCAATTTTTGAATTTTTAATTTTTGATTTATTGCACTAGTTTGTTGATGTTACTCCGCCCGGCGTACTAAACTCCGTGTTAGTGTCGATGTCGCGTCCGTCGCCACAACATGGATCTCAAGAGACGCCGCTCCCGAGTTTGGCCGCATTTCAGTCCGGGAAATGACGGCTACCTGGCGCAGTGCAACACCTGCGGGAAGCGTGTTACTGCCAAAGGAGGGAGCACGACTAATATGGCAAAACACCTTCGCCTGAATGGCATCACAAAAATAAACGAGTGTACCGTATTTAATTCACTGCGTTGCTCCCGTCGCTTCTTCGACTGCAACAGAGTCCGTCTTCATCCAGAAACTCTCGCCTTCTCATGTACAGTGGTACCTCTACTTACGAACGTCTCTACTTACGAAGTTTTCAGGTTACGAAACACATCAACGGGAAAATATTGCCTCTAGTTACGAAAGAAATTTCAGGATACGAAAGGCAAAAATACAGTAGCGCTGCTACTCGCAGCTCCCAGAGTTTACTGAACGTAGACATACTTGTAGCTGCTCTGCCATTGGCTATCGGCTAGCATCTTCCTGGCACCCCATTGGCTAGGAGGCCCCTCATCTGTATGAGTGTAACCCAGCAACCAGGTAAACGAACAATTTTTACCTCCGCCAAGGAGGTTATGTTTTTGTCGCCGTTTATCTGTCTGTTTCTGAAAGAGCAGATATGATCATCTTCCTAAACAAAAACTGTTGATTTCATTTTTTGTTGGGCAAAATGTATTTTGGAGGCCAACTGCCAACTGTAAGTTGTTTAACATTTAGGCTGTAAGTGAATTCTGTGTGTGCATATGTGCATGCAAGCATGTGTAGGAATAAAAATGGCCTGACGCCTGTGTAAATGTGTCACAGTTTTTTTATGAAAAAAATTTTACTGTTAGATAAGTCGCGATCTGTTGACCTACACAGATGCCCAACCCTACTCCTGATGCAGATCTGCTGCTCGGTGTGGCTTTATAAGGAGCAATAGTTGCTTCTCTGAGATCATTGCTGATGTCTCTCCCTCTTGGCACTGTGTGTTGTTTGTACTTGCCTCACTTCGATGAAACTGATGTGTCTTTATAGACACATGGGATTAAAAGCAGAGAACCGACTCCTCCATGAGTGGCTCTGCTCCGTCATCAACACAAGTCAGTGCTCCTAATGTCCCAGCATGCACTCTGACTTATTGACTGGCTGATTTGAGCGTGTTTGTGCACAGCAGAGTCATCACATCCATCTGTGAAGGTCCATGTGACACCTGGAGGCTGGACAGTCCTCCACACATCATCTTTGACTCAGACCTGACCCATAAAGCACCACGTTCCTCGACTGACGCTGTGGCGTCGTCGGCTGTGAAATGAACCCGTGAAGAGATAAAGCAGCTGCCGGGTCTCTCCTGCCCCCTGGTGGCTGTTCCTGACGAAACCACAGCTGTGTTGACTCTGAGCTCTGCGAACGCTGATGTCAAGAGCGGGTCTGTGTTCCTTGGCAACCTGGGGCCCGCCTGAGGGGCCGAGGAGCCGCCTGACCCAGAATCAACATGGAGCTCAGGTTACCTGGACGGGTCCACCCAGGACCTGCTGGTTTTCTACCAGACTCAGACCCCCTCGGTCATCAGTCGGGCCGATAACGAGCTGCTCCTCGTTTGCATCTGTCAGAATACCGTTTTAATGTCTCGTCTGAAATTCTGTAGAAGGAGCTGGAACAAAAACAACATCTGAATTTACTGGAACAAACCGGCTTTCTGCTTTCATTTGCCGTAAAATGAGATCTGATCTTCATGGAGGTCAAACAAGACCGGCTTCAGGTCTCAAGTCTTTACTGAACACATGCATTAATCAATCAGTCCTGAAGGAAAAAGTAAGTGAACCCCTGCAGTTAGCAGCTGGTCTTCCACACAGCAAAATCAAACACAGCAAACTCAAATTAACACTCTCAGATTTGATTTCAACACTTTTGAAGTGCATATATGGGTCCACACCACAAAGAGTTAATTTAACTTTTTTGGAGAGTTAGTACCTTAACACTAACTTAGTGTAATTATTGACTCACTTCTTAACACTAACTAGTGTTACTTTAGCTCGACAGATTTATGTAGTGTTAGACATTAACTCTCTTTCGGGATTGTTGGTTAACTATACAAGTATTACAGTCATTTTAACACTATGGGGTGCCGAATGTAAAAACTTGACATAACATTTAGATTTAGATTTAACATTGAGATTTAGATTTAACATTTAGATTTAAGATTTAACATTTAGATTTAGCATTTAGATTTAAATTAAATATTTAGATTTAACATTTAACATTTAGATTTAGATTAAATATTTAGATTTAGATTTAACATTTAGATTTAGATTTAATATTTAGATTTAAGATTTAGATTTAATATTTAGATTTAGATTTAATATTTAGATTTAACATTTAGATTTAGATTTAATATTTAGATTTAGATTTAATTTAGATTTAGATTTAAAAATTTGACATTTAGATTTAGATTTAACATTTAGATTTAACATTTAGATTTAATATTTAGATTTAACATTTAGATTTAACATTTAACATTTTGATTTAATATTTAGATTTAACATTTAACATTTAGATTTAACATTTAGATTTAGCATTTAGATTTAAATTAAATATTTAGATTTAACATTTAACATTTAGATTTAGATTAAATATTTAGATTTAGATTTAACATTTAGATTTAGATTTAATATTTAGATTTAGATTTAACATTCGACATTTAGATTTTACATTTGACATTTAGATTTAGATTTAACATTCGACATTTAGATTTAACATTCGACATTTAGATTTAACATTTAGATTTAGATTTAACATTTGGATTTAACATTAACATTTAGGTTTAGATTTAATATTTAGATTTAACATTTAGATTTAACATTTAACATTTGATTTAATATTTAGATATAACATTTAACATTTAGATTTAACATTTCATTTTCGTTCACATATAACCAAATTTTAAAATAATTTATGTCTCAAATGTGTGTAAAATGAGCTAAATGTGAAGAAAATGAGCTAAATATTGAAAATATATCAGTTTGAAAACTGTAATCAAGTTTTTACATTCAGCACCCCATATAACACTGTAAGGAGTAAAATTAGCTCTTTTGAATTACTAAAAAAAATACTTAGAAAATAAGGTTTGATAAAAAAATAATGCCATCATGTTTAGTTGAAACTCATTTATTTCAAACATGCACCACAAATTAACATTTAAAACACTTTATCAGACACAATTCATCATTAGCTAACTTAATGTTAACACTAACATCATGCTAACAGCCCACAACCGATACACTGCTTATTCAGCGTTAGCTTGCTTAGCCGAGTTAACAACACAGCAAAAATATGGTCTTAAACTTTTTTAGCAGATACAGTCTTTACCATCAAATTACAAGTTTTAGCGAACCAAATGACGAACTAAAATCATCACTGCTTAGCACGTCTAATGTGGCGACATAACTTTACCGTGAGTGTCTCGCCATTGAAGACAGACCAGGTGCCAGAGGGGTAATATGAATATCAAAACCTAACGCAATCTAAACATAAAGTTAGCTCATTTTACTTATCGAACAATGTCGACATAATACCGCGGTGAAACGCACAGCCTGTAGCACAGCTGAACGAGAGGCTCCTCAGTCGGTATTTCGCTCCTGTCGCTGTGTAGCATGGTGGGGGCGGGGTCTGATTTACACTTTCAAGTGTTAAGAGTTAAATAGTTCAGAGTTGATGTTACTACAATGTCACTTACAGATTTGACCTGAAGACACTTTGTTTTGACTCCAACTATTTGTAAACTTAAAAGTTACATATAAGGGATTTGACTCAGTCTGGGACCTGAGCATGATGTTCCCTCCACTGTGCTTCACCACAGGGACGATGTTCTGACGTTGGTGAACTCCATGCATACTTCTGAGTTTTTTTCCTGAACATGTCGACCCGTACCTTCAGTTCACTAAACATCTCCCAGAAGTGTTACGGAGGACCAAGGTGCTCTCTGTTCAATGACCTTTGTATGGTATACTCATGAGCAGAGACGTTTCCAGCCTCAGGCTGTTCCTCGTGGGTTCTTCTTTACCTTAGTGAGTTTGGGAAACACTTTGGCTTCTAGGAAGAGCAGTCGCAGGACTAAACTGTCATTTGCATCCCGTTCCATCCTCCTTCAGATCAACCACTCCGGATCGTGTGTCTGCAGAGACCTTTTAGCGAGGTGGTTCACATCAGCAGGTGCTTCTTATGAGCAGTAAAGCTCAAATGTTCCTCTTTTATCAGTATTCCAGACATGCCGGTGGTGTCCAGAGTGAAAGCAGTTCCTCTGCTCTGGCTCTTGGTCAACAGTTCAGCGGATGCAGACTCAACCCACTTGAACTCCGATGACTAAGGAGGTCATCCAGTCCCAAGAAAGGTCGGTCGGATCTGATTATTCTGGACCACTGTGTGTCACTCCAGCAGCCTTTTCAATCACAGGCACCGTTACAGACAGCTCTTTGTTCTGAAACAAAGACTGGGCTGGAAACGTTAGGTCCAGTGAAAGTCAGTCTGGAGCCAGAAGCTCACCAAGCCATCCCTGAGTCACTGGCGGTGTCCAGGAATCCTGCCAGCTCCCTCTTAGTCATGTTTCCAGCTAGAAAAGCACATTTACAGCCGCCCTCAGCAACAGTTGGGTGTAAACAAGGCAGCAGCATTAGTCTGTGATCAGCGTGACTCGCTGGGTTGAACCCAGAGACAATCACCACTCGGCGTCTCTGATCCCCAAAAGCCACTACATTGCAGTACCACTCCCAACCATGCGGGGGCAGCATATCGCCACATCAGCTGTGACTAGAGCTGAGCATTTCCCCAGAGTATTGATTTTTGAGCCATGGGTATCGATATTCTAAGCTTGAATTATTGGCTGCCATGGTTCGTTTTTACTTAACCTGGTGTAGGGTTGGGCATCGTATGGAGTTTAACGATTCTGATACCGATTCCGATTCTCTGTTTCGATTTCTGTTCAAAACGATTCTCGATTCCAATTCTTTGATGTGTAGGTCAACAGATCGCGACTTATCTAACAGTAAAATTTTTTCATTAAAAAAAACTGTGACACATTTACACAGCCGACAGGCCATTTTTATTCCTACACATGCTAGCATGCACATATGCACACACAGAATTCACTTACAGCCTAAATGTTAAACAACTTACAGTTGGCAGTTGGCCTCCAAAATACATTTTGCCCAACAAAAAATGAAATCCACAGTTTTTGTTTAGGAAGATGACCATATCTGCTCTTTCAGAAACAGACAGATAAACACCGGAAAAAACAGAACCTCCTTGGCGGAGGTAAAAATTGTTCGTTTACCTGGGTTGCTGGGTTACGCTCATACAGACATGGGGCCCTCCTAGCCAATGGGGTGCCAGGAAGATGTTAGCCGATAGCCAATGGCAGAGCAGCTACAAGTATGTTTACGTTCGGTAAACTCTGGGAGCTGCGAGCAGCAGCTCTACTGTATTTTTGCCTTTTGTATCCTGAAATTTCTTTCGTAACTAGAGGCAATATTTTCCCGTTGATGTGTTTCGTAACCTGAAAACTTCGTATGTAGAAACGTTCGTAAGTAGAGGTACCACTGTATATGAGAAGGCGAGAGTTTCTGGATGAAGACGGACTCTGTTGCAGTCGAAGAAGCGACGGGAGCAACGCAGTGAATTAAATACGGTACACTCGTTTATATTTGTGATGCCATGCAGGTGAAGGTGTTTTGCCATATTAGTCGTGCTCCCTCCTTTGGCAGTAACACGCTTCCCGCAGGTGTTGCACTGCGCCAGGTAGCCGTCATTTCCTGGACTGAAATGCGGCCAAACTCGAGAGCGGCGTCTCTTGGGATCCATGTTGTGGCGAGTGAAGTCCCGTCGGCGACAGACGTGACATCGCCACTAGCGCGGAGTTGTGTACGCCGGTCGGAGTAACATCAACAAACTAGTGTAGTAAATCAAATTAGTGCGGACCTTTACGAACCAAAAAAAAGGAATCGAAATTCAAAAAATCTTCTAAATGATTCCAGAACCGAACATTAGGAACCAATTCCTACTTGGAATTGTTTTTCGGTGCCCAACCATAACCTGGTAGCTAGAACGGCTAGTAGCTACCTCACATGTTCAGTATCCAGCCAAAAAAGCTGCCAAAGAAGGCCACTTGCTGTACTTTAACTCTTCATTGTGCCCTTACCTTTAAAAGCTTGCAAGCAACAATTTGCACTGTTTAACTAAATGAAACTATTTTTCTCAACAAATCTTTTATTCATTTTGTCCAGCATTTGCAAGCTGCCTGTCAGCCATATAATGTGTAATTGATGCTTTCAGTTCAAATAATTCAAAGTCACTGGAACACTCACAAGATGTCACCAAAATCACTTTGTCCCTTTAAAATCATTCAGAAAATGATGTAAATGTATCTTAAGATGAATATCGATATATATCGTATCGTGAGTGGAATATCGTGTATCGTATCGCAAGATTAGTGCATCGCTACAGCCCTAGCTGTGACGCTCATCCTCACGGCCAGAGCGGTTATTCTGAACCTCGTTGGTGATGTCACTGAGGGTTGGTTAGGCACAAACCACTGACAGCAGTGCAGTTTTCAGCATGTTTATTTCAGTATAAGTGGTTTTTAAAACATCTCACACTGTTTCTCTTAGCTTCTCATTTTCTTGCAATGTACAATTACAAGCAAGCAAAAAAAAACAAAACAACAACAACAAAAGAACATCAACATGGCCATTATGATCAAACTCTGTGTCTAATGACATTTTTGAAGAAAACCGTTTGACACGAGTCCACATTAAGACACGTGTCAGTCACACAATAACCAATAACTCTAATCTGTACACGTGTAAAACCCGACTAAAAACACATACGAGTGGCCGGCTGGTGACGACGCGCACCAGAAGGAGCAGTGATACGACAAAAACGACAAGAATGCCCTAACGTTAAACGTCTCCTCGGCTTGAACGGCTCCGCCGACTGTTTTGAGGGTGTGAAAGCGTACGCATGCATGTGCACTCCTGTTCTATCGTCCAAACGCTACGTTACGTAGAAATCCAACGCGCTCTAGTAAGGCATTATGTGGCGAAACGGAAAAATCCAACACCGGAAACTGAAAACAGCTGAAAACACGACCAGTACCTGAAAGATCTGTTTTAAGGCCATGAAGCAGAACAAAGTTCCTCATAAACAGCAGGGTTCAGTGTTCAGGACACCGTCTGACGGGCTGATGAGGACGGACAGATACGAGGACGGACAGGTACGAGGACGGACAGGTACCAGGGCTCTGCCTGATCAAAGATGGATGCAGAAACTGGTCTACGGAGGAGTTCACCAGTGCTGACAGGAGCATCATGACCTGGGACACAAAATACATTCATGAGGACGTCGAGGAGGTCAACAGGAAGCAGGACACCATCAGCTTCAACCTCACATGGGCTGAGACCAGAGACTGGACAGGAGGACTGGGGACAGGAAGACAGAAGGAGTGGGGGACTGGGGACTGGGGACTGGGTGACTGGAGGACTGGGGGACTGGATGACTGGAGGAAGGGGACTGGAGACTGGAGGACTGGGGGGGAGACTGGGGGACAGGAGGACTGGGGACTAGAGACTGGGGGGGGCAGGAGTACTGACGGACAGGGGAACTGGGGGTCTAGAGGACTGGGGACTAGAGGACTGGAGGACTGGGGGACTGGGGACTAGAGGACTGCAAGACAGGAGACTGGGGGAGTGGGGGACTGGACGAGAGGGGGACTGGAGGACAGGAGGACTCGGGGAAGAGAGGACTGAGGAGGACTGGAGGACAGGACAGAGGACTGGGAGTGGGGGACTGGGGACAGAGACTGACTGGGGAGGGGACAGAGGACTGGGGGACTGGAGGACTGGGGGCCCAGGGGACTAAAGGACTGGGGAACTGGAGAACTGGGGGACTAGAGGACTGGGGACTGGAGGAAAGGGGGACAGGAGGACTGTGGGACTAGAGGACTGGGCGAGTGGGGGACTAGAGGACAAGAGGACTCGGGGACCAGAGGACTGGGAGACTAGAGGACTGCAAGACAGGGGACTGGGGAAGTGGGGGACAGAAGGACCAATGGACCGGAGGACTAGAGGACTGAAGGAGTGGGGGACTAGAGGACTGAAGGACTTGGGGACTGCAGGACAGAAGGACTGGGGGACTGGGGGCCCAGGGGACTAAAGGACTGGGGGACTGGAGAACTGGGGGACTAGAGGACTGGGAACTGGAGGACAGGGGGACAGGAGGACTGTGGGACTAGAGGACATGAGGACTGGATGACTAGAGGACTGGGCGAGTGGGGGACTAGAGGACAAGAGGACTGGGGGACCAGAGGACTGGAGGACTGCAAGACAGGGGACTGGGGAAGTGGGGGACAGAAGGACTGAAGGACTGGGGGACTGGAAACTGGAGGGCAGGAAGACGGGGCCCGGGGGACTAAAGGACTGGATGACTAGAGGACTGGGGAACTGGAACACTGGGGGACTAAAGGACTGAGGGACTAGAGGACAGGAGGTCTGGGGGACTAGATGACTTGGGGGGGTGCTACAGTGGCCACTTCTCCAGTAACACCACTTCTGACCACAGGGGGGCAGCATATCACCAGCGTGCTCACAGAGCACCTCTGGAAGGGACACTGGTCCAGAGACGTGTGGTCCAGAGACGTGTCCCCGCTCATTAGCACGGTGCTGTCCGTGGCAGATGCGTGCGCCCCCATGTGGTCAGAAGTGGCACTGCTACAGAGTTCTTCTTCCCTGCACCTCTAGTGGAATCTAACCGACCCGTTTGTGTTACATTTGTTCCAGAGAAACGCCACTAAAGGGCTGAACTTCTGCCTTCACGCTCCTCCAGAGGGTTTGGGACGGCAGAATAGATTTAAAAACTATTCCCAGTGCATTTTGTCCCATTTTAACGACATTAAACATGAGCATTAGGGCCATTTGACAGAGTGAGGGGCTAAAATTCCATCTAAACAAAGATCCATTTTGTCTTTATGAACTACATGTTCATTCATTCGGAGGTAAAGGAAGCCTCGCTGCTCGTTCAACCACAGGACCCGGTCCTCTGAGGGACGCCGACCAGGAGACAAAACACTCTTAAACATGGCTACACATCAATACATGATTTGCTGCTGCGGCAGGCCAACTAGATCGATTACACCAGATTGATTAAACTCTTAATTCAGACGCCTCGTAGCCACTGATGGTTGAACCGGTAGCGAACTGATGACCGTCTTCACCTCAAAAAACACAACTTTTCAGATAGTTTATGAACAGTTTTCTCAGTGTCGTCCCCCAGCCATGCCTCAAGTTGATTTCATTTCCAAAATGGCAAAAAAAATGGTTTTTAAGTAATTAATTCTGTTAATATCAAGAATAGAAATGTACAGCAGTTCTTTTGAGAATTATTGAGACAACGACTGAAGGGCAAGAAACAGGTGATCAGTGAGCGGTGGTGGTTGGAGATGATCAGGGGAGTCCTCAGACAATCAAACACGTTTGGAGACTAATCATTTGAGCTTTGGGGGACATGGAAACAGCATTTCGGCCAGTTTGATCCTTTAAGTTAAAAAGACGCCGCCAAGACGAATGCGAACGGGCGAAAACGTTGGACACATGAATTCACATTTTAGATCAATAAACAACAACGACTCACAAACTGGAAATCAAAAGAAAATCAATGAAATAAAGTACAAAAATAAACTTGTTAGTAAAATTAAATTAAAATCACAACAAAAGAAAAAAAAAAGACAGGAAGTAGTTACTGATGTCAAAACCATCTCCCAGTTATCCGTCTCAACAACTGACTGGTAAACAGGGGCTTTTGTTTTTGCAACCATCTTAATTTATCGTGTTTTTCTGAAGTAGATTTGCTTCTTTCTTATCTTAATAATCTGGATAACCTATAAAAACCCTGCTCATTATAATCTACATTCAGCAGAACAATAAAATTACCCAAATTAACAGAAGACGGAAAAATCTAGAAGCCAAGAAAACCCTAAAAACTAAAAAAAAAAGGCAAATAAAAGTAACAACACCAGCACGAGTAGATATGTCTACATTGTTCCATGACTCTTCATGAAAACAAACGATAATGTGTTCGGACCACCGACTCCACCCACAGCTGACCCCCCCCTCCCAAAGGTGTCAGTACCTATTCATCAGTAGCCCTGGTGGGGGTGGTGGTGGGAATGGTGGTGTTAGTGGTGGTGTTGGTATTGATGGTGTTGGGGATGGTGAGGGTGGTGGTAGGGATGGTGATGTTAGTCGTGACTGTAGTGGGGATGGTGGGGATGATGGTGATGTTGGTAGTGATGGTGGTGGGGATGGTGGGGATGGTGGTGATGACAGTTGTAATGGTGGTGACGTGTGGTGATGGTGATGACGGTTGTAATGGTGGTGATGGTGGTGGTGGTTGGTTGATGGTGGGGGTGGTGGGGATGTTCATGTTGATGGTGGTGACGGTTGTAATAGTGGTGACTGTGGTGGTGGGGTGGGGGGGTAGGGATGGTGGGTGGGGGGTGGTGGGGGGGATGGGTTGGTAATGGTGGATGGTGGGGGGGTGATGACGGGATGGGGGGTAGGTGATGGTGTGGTGGGGATGGTTGAGGTTGTGGTGGTGGATGATGTGGGTGATGGTGGTGGTGAGTTTGGTGAGGAGTGGTGGTGGAAGTGGTGGGGATGGTGATGGTGGTGGTGACGGTTATAATAGTGGTGACTGTGGTGGTGAGGATGATGGTAATGTTGGTAGTGATGGTGGTGGCAATGACGGTGATGGTGATGACAGTGATGTTGGTATTGATGGTGTTGGGGATGGTGAGGATGGTGGTGATGACTGTGATGTTGGTAGTGATGGTGGTGGTGATGACGGTTTGGTGGTGGTGATGACAGTGATGTCTGTAGTGATGTTGGTGGTGACGGTTGTAATGGCGGTGACTGTGGTGGTGGGGATGATGGCTATGTTGGTAGTGATGGTGGTGGCAATGACGGTGATGGTGATGACAGTGATGTCGGTAGTGATGTTGGTGGAGGTGGTGGGGATGGTGATGGTGGTGGTGACGGTTGTAATGGTGGTGACTGTGGTGATGGGGATGGTGGTGATGACGGTGATGTTGGTAGTGATGGTGGTGGGGGTGGTGGGGATGGTCATGTTGGTGGTGGTGACGGTTGTAATGGCGGTGACTGTGGTGGTGGGGATGGTGGGGATGATGGTAATGTTGGTAGTGGTGGTGATGGGGATGGTGGTGATGACGGTGATGGTGGTGGTGATGACAGTGATGTTGGTAGTGATGGTGGGGATGGTCATGCTGGTGGTGGTGACGGTTGTAATGGCGGTGACTGTGGTGGTGGGGATGACGGTTATGTTGGTAGTGATGGTGATGGTGGTGCTGTGCTGGTGTCCGCTCTGACACACTTCCCTGAGAACCCCAAACACACTTCTATGACTACAGCTATGACAAGATGCTGGGGACAAATATCTGTGGTCCTGAATGATAAAAGAAAAAAAAAGTACACATTTTAAAAATGATATGGTGCAGCATTACAAGGAGAGGACATATTAAAAGCCAATATTTACAGTTTACAATGATCTTGGCAATGCTTGGAGGGTGTCTGGAATAATCTCCAGTCATGGCATGTGTACCGCCTCATACATACGACAGAGTGCTGGTGGTGGAAAAGAAAAGCCTTTCCATGACTGATCTATGCAGTCACAGACGTGTTTAGTTGCGCTAGCGTTTAGACAATCAGCAAACTGGTGATCCTTCAACAAGATAAATGACTCAGATTCTGTAAGAGACGAAACATGATCCACAGTTACGTCTTTTAACGCGCCTCACACCAAAGATAATGATTTAGGACACAATGTACCACCACCTAGACACGCAACCACGACTGACCCAATAAATTCTATCTGTACATCGTGTATACAGCATAAGAATATATATTTGTATTTCTGTATGTATATGTGTGTTTTTTTGCATTCTATTTTCCAGTTTGGATGCTTATTTTGGCTTCAAGCAGTGAACCACTCCAACGGATAAAGAGTTTGCATGACAGAGAGGGTCTTTCTTTCCCTGGCGTGCCGGACAAACTCAAATCCTTCACAGTTTGCTTCAGTGTCCACCTCTTCTTCTCGGCCCCCCCCCTTTTTTTTTTTTGACCCCATTTATATATTTAACATTATAAAAAATAAGTTATTGCGCATCCAAAAAAAGTGCATTGATTCTTTGAAAAATATCTTCCTCTTTTTGCGCTTTTCAATTCTGCTTCGTGATTCCCACGGGGGCAGATTCCCATCGATCGAAGGGAAACGGGGGTGAGTTCCCGCCGCTCGGCTCTGCGCTCCTTCTTACTTACGGGGGGAGGACTAACGGGGGAGCAAAAGAGAGAAAAAAAAAGCGATGTCTTGCTATGCAATGACCATGGGGACGTCATCCGAAAACCCGCTGATCATGGGTGCATCTTCATCATCGTCACCTGAAGAGGAAGAGAAGAGTCACTTAGAAACAGGAACCACTTCAAGAGGACCTCCGTGATCCTGATCCCTCTAGAACCATCATTCAACAGCTGATAGGACCACATGACCAGGAGGAGGTATCGTCTCTGGCCCCAGAGGCTTCTGGGATACGGCACCACAGTCTGGAAACCTGGGTTCTTCTGACTGAGGACCACCAGGCTCTGTATGAGGACCTCTGCTTCTTTAACTCTGCATGCTCAAAGTCAACGCCACCTTGTGTTCATAATGTTGAGTTTCTATGCAGATGACACTGATTTATGTTTCCGATCATTAGGGATGCACGATAACTGTTTTTTAAAACCGATACCGATAACTTTCAGCTCCTGAAGGCCTGATACCGATAACACACACATATACCTAAGATCATTACATCAATACTATGAACAAAATCAAAAGCAGTTTTGACTCTTTAAATGAACAGATATTTACTTTTTCCAATGAAAAACTATTGTCAAGCCTCTCAAACATTTTCATAAAGCTATCAAACAAACCTATTTGATATCTCACATTAACTTAAATAAGGTTCATTACTGACTGATATAAAAAATAAAGGCTCCTTGAACTGATGGAAATACATGCATCAGAATTACTAACTGATTTTGACTTGTGGTTCCATTTAAATTAATACCCTTAATTAAAGTAAATGAGGTTCAGTAGTTTTTATTTTTTAATTTCATAGAAGCTTTAGATGAGAGGAATGAGGGAGAGGAGAGAATAGGGGAGGGGAGACTGCTGCTGGCTTGCGCACGTTAGCATTAGCTTCTGATAGCTCACGTTAGCACGATTTCAAAACTCCAAGGAAGCGATTGTTATGTTGTAGGTGGCTGATCAGGTTTTACGTATTAAAGCTTGTGCTTCGCTCCTCGTAGAATTCGCTGAGGATTCGTCACAAATAACCACCAAACTATCTTCTTCTGAAACTTTAACGAAGTTCCACGCCGCCATGTTTGTTGTGATCAGTATGCTGTGCTGCAGGCTGCATTCAAGGTGTAACGTAAATTCCTCCGTTCCCTCGTTTGCTAGTCGTTCTTTCAGCCTTTTCTATTTTTTTCTTTTTTTATGTGTAACATGTGGGAGAATACTGCGAATATCAATTCAAGTCATCAACTACCAAAAGTATAACCAAGTTAACAAGTTGTTTTCTGGCATGAGGGGGTATTCTTGATTTGCCTTATTGATTAATCGTTTTTCTGATTCTGCCGACGTCACTTGAACATAACATTCACTGCTGGTCATTCAAGGCTCAGAGGGAGCGAGACACTGCCGTGTTGAAAGAAATATATATGTTATCGGGGCTATTTGTCGTGATATCGGAGCTATCGGGATGACGTCATAATTTCCTGTTATCTGCCCAATAATTATCGTGCACCCCTACCAATCACTACTCCAGATGTCTTCGTTGGATGAACTGGCTCCGTTTGATCCAAAACAGTCAGAAACAGGAGGATCCAGACTGTGGTCACCAACAGGTGCAAAAGATGAAAACACTGATGAATATTAACAAATGAAACAACGTTGACAAAAACAAAACCAACACAAAACATGTCGGGTTCATGTAGGAATGCTGTTGTTTAAATTTATGTTTTCCTCACCGTCCCAACTTTTTTTAAATTCCGAGTTTCAGCCTGAAAACGTGCATGGACAAAAGCAATCTCAGAGCCGAGAGCCTGATAAAAGCGTAGCCAGTCTAAAACCTATCAGTTACCCAGTTCGTCCCCGGAGGAGAAGATGGCAGAGCCCAGGCGGGAGTTGTAGTGGGAGTTGGCGAACGCGGTGAAGTTGTTCTGCAGCCGACGATGACGCAGGTAAAGCACCACCAGACCACCGCACACTCCCAGCAGCAGCAGGAAGAGGACCGGAACCACCACCGCCGCCATGTCGCTGGAATGGGCCTCGCTGCGAGAGGCGTCACTGGTTCCTGAACAGGTGAGAAGACAAACGTTTACAGCAGGAACGGATCTACTCTCTCACGCTTTCAAGGTAACCCCCCTTTCAGACAGACGGACAGTTGGGCAAACTGTCTAGAAACAGGTTCGCTTCACTCCTACCTCCTGCTCTCTGTGAAGGTGGACGCTTTTTCTTTAGCTCTCCCTCCCTATCCCTTGAGCTGTTTTGGAGCTCCACTCAGTATAATATTCTATCTCCGACCATGGATCTGGACAGCTGGTCTCTCAATGCAATTGATCAAGGGCCAATTCCAATTCCTCCCTTAACCCTCAATCTCAACCCTCGCCCTTAACCCTCAGTCTTTGGCCCTCGATCTTGGCCCTCCAAAGTAAGTGTTAGCGCTATCTCGTGACTTAGAAATGGGACACCCCTTGAGTGCAGTTGCGTCTTCAGACTGTGAGGGGCGGCCTTACGCCAAAGCTACGTCCAGTCTATCAAGAAAATGACAACGAAGAAGAAGAAGGAGAAGGAGAAGAAGACTTTTTTTGGCGCCATCTTTTTCGAAGACGTGCCGAAGGGTGGTGCCGGAGAATCTCAATATTGAGGGCAATACAGCCCTCAAACTTGTCCCTCAACTTGACTTTCTAAGAATCGGGACAACACTGGCACTTCACAGGAGCACGCATTTTTGAGATTGAGGGTTGAGATTGAGGGTTAAGACTGGGCACAGGAGAGCCCTCCTGTCCCGATGAAACACAAGCAGCTGGATACGTCATTGATTCCTGGGGGAAGTGGAAACTGGCGTTAATGGCTACTTCGTACACTAAAGATGTCGAAGATGTGTATCTATTTGGATTCATGATCACAGGACCTCTGCTGTTTGGAGTTGGCAGATACCTGTTGTATCGGAATATTAAAGAAACCTGGACACTGTTAACCTGCCTGAGTCGGGCTGTGAACACTTAGACTGCTATTCTTGGTGAGCTAAATCGGAAACTGGATGCGATTGCCGATGTGAATCCTGGGCTACTGATGATTCTTGAACTCATCAGCAACACGGATGCGAACTTGGAGAAGTTGAAAGCGCTGCTCAGGAATTCGGACATTTGGACCGTCTCCTGCTGAGATGAACCAGGAAGACTCTAAAACAGACGAAGCTCTCAAGTCAGCCTGACCTAAGCTAGCTACTCTTATCTGAATTGGCTCCCCGAAGCCTTGAAGGCTGGTTTTATCTCAATCTTACCTCTCTCCCTGTGTTACCTCATTTGTTGATCTAATGAAAGGCAGCGCTGCTACGAGGCTCAAGTCTCAGTGCACCATCGACCCATGTCCTACTATGGATGAAGCACTGGAATGTAATTTCGTTGTGCTGGGACGCTGGCTCAGTGGCGACGAAGGAATCTTGAATCAGGGATGTCAACAGGAAATTGGGAAAAACTATGAAGTGGTTTGCAAAGCGGGAGGGGGCAAGAAAATTTTGAATAATAAAATAAATAAACAACTCACCTGTGAATTTAAAGCTAGTTGAGAAGGTATATATTTTAAAATTGGTCATCATGGTGGTACTCAGAGAGCTGAACAGTTTCTCAGGTGGTACGCTGGTACCACCTGCTGGTAGTTCTTTCAACGCAACAATTTGATGGAAATTGACCTGAAATTGGCCATTTGATAGGTCTGGCGACATAATTACTCATTTTTTCAGCATTTGACAACCATGGGGGATGGTGAATCGCCGGTCGCAGTGTGATTTTTTTCCACCTCATCACTGCAAAAACTCAAAATCTTACCAAGTGTATTTTTCTAATTTCTAGTCAAAATATCTCATCACACTTAATATAAGACAAAATCACCTAAAGAATAACATTTCAGTGAGATATAGGAGCTTGTTTTAAGACAGTGCATCTTGAATATCTTGTTAAGTGAAATAGTCTTAAAAAACATCTTGTTTTGAGTCATATCTCAGATGAAACAAGTTTTTTTGACTTGACTTGACATGTCATAAGATTTTGTGTCTTATTTCATGAAATCTTATTAAGCGAATTTTCACTTGTTCCATTGGCAGATTTTTTTGCTTATTACAAGCAAAAATATCTTGTATTAAGTTTTTTTTTAACTTATTTTTTGAGTGGCCTTTATTCTAGTGATTTCACATCAAAATTCTAGTGTTTTCATCCATCCAAACAAGAAAGGGAGAAGTAATATCAGAGAATATGTGCTTTGGGCTTATTTTGACCATTGATTCAGCTGTGATGGCAGCTGATGATTTCGTTGGATTCCCCGACGCTATGTCAACAAGCCAGATAGTGATGTCAGCCGGACCAAAGGCTCAGTGCGCATGCCCTGAGGGGTATACTACGAAGCAAGTTGGACACAGCCAGGCTTTCTTTGGGTGAGCTGGCTTAACAAACCTGAAACTCGCGATCAGAGATAACTGGTACCACGACGGTGGTTATCAACTATCTTTGTTAACCGCGGCTTTCTGCTTTCTGCTCTGTGCGCGTTCACACGAAAGGGGGCGTTTGACGCGTCATTTGACGCCTCTTCCGGATAAAATGGATCGATGGCGGTCCGTATATTTCAGTCAGGAGGAACAGGTTTTAATAATGCAGGGCTATGAGGATTTCAAAGAAATCTTTACGGCCAAAAGCAATACTGTAGGTGTGAATAAAGCCAGAGAGGAGTGCTGGCAAAAAATTGCAGATCGTGTAAATTCGTAATGTGACAGTGTGAGGTCCTGTCACTGACCTCCGATTGATCACGTGTCCTGGCTACATGGCTCAGGGGATATGACTTTGGCTGTCTGGCAATTATGCGTGACTTTCACCCGGGAGCCTGGGGATCAAACCCCGCCCGGGCCCTCTGCAGTGTCTCTTGCCACAGTAAATTATATTTATTTCACCACTTAATGCACCTTAATTAATCTCCCTCCCTCTTTTAGAGCGCTTAAACTTTAAACTTAATGCAGCAGATTTAAACATTATGTAGGTCTGACTGTCCCATTATGGATGATAAATAAAAATCACTTTAGTTTTTTGCTAAATCTATGTGAAATTAATTTAAGATTTAATATTATCTGTGATACCAATATACGTTCACCGGCCACTTTAATAGGTACCCTATCACCCTGGGGAATCTATGAATTATATTACAACATTTCACATGAAATTCCACGTCACACTGATTATCAATATAATGGACTATTAATATGTTACCTGATTTAGTAAAACGCTTCTTTTATTTGAAGCGTGGGCAGATGGCCAGGGAATACTACAAACATATTCAGCAGTTTAGTAAGAGCAAGTACAGTATTCCAGTATTCTGGCTCAGATTTTCTGCATCACCAACTAAATGCATGTAGGTTCCTGCGGCAAAGAAACGCAAAGAAACGGACACCGTTTGCGCTACTGTGAGCGTACGGCTGCGTTTGGTGGCGCTGCCAATATCTGGCTCTAGCAGATTACAAATGTAACGATTCCCTCAGCTGGAAATCTCTAGCGTTCATAGAGAATATGGTCATGGGAAGCCAGCGGATCAGTCCGGTCTCTGAATACTCTCCCTCCATTGCACAATCCTGGCGCTCAGGTCAACGGGATTGGGTGAAAGTGAAAGGGCGGCACTTTTTAGAGCCGATTTGAGCCTAAACTCTGCACATAACCTGCTCCGGACCAGGTTAAGCTTGCAGAGTAAGTTACCATGGTGATCTAGCCAGGTTAAAAGAGAGCCACCTTCGTGGTACCGGAAATCCTGGCTTTAGACTCAACATACCTCGCTAACCCTCTAATCTCGCTTCGTAGTATACCCCTCTGGTCTCAATCAACCAATCGCAATCGAGAATTCACGTCACGCGGACCACAGTCTCTGCTGGGTCCGATCATAGGACCCTAACCCTCACCCCGAAAATATTAAACCTGATTGACACGTATCTCAAAAATGACCACCAGAATGGAGAAAAACTCAGAAATCCGCAGATCCGCGGAAAATTGACACCCCTGTTGAATCTTCTCCTAGTGTCTGAACAGCTGCGTGAAGAGGAGCATCAGTACCTGTCAGCTGGTTGTAGAGCAGCAGAGCAGGCTCTCCACACAGCTGACCGCCGAGGAGGCAGCGGGCCTGGACCGAGAACGTGTAGGTGTGTCCCGGCAGCAGGCTGCTGATGCGGAAGTAGGTCTCCGTGGTGTTTCCCAGGAAGGACGTCTGGTTGGTGGCGCCGTCAGACATGTGCACCTCGTAGCCCTGCAAACAACACAGCAGCAGAGTCGGTTGAGGACGCCTGGAGGCGAGACATCAGGGGACGTGAAAGCGGGACAGACGAGGCGCTCGAACCCTGCTCTCGTTGAAGCCCTTCTCTCGGACCGCCAGGCTCTTCCAGAACAGGAACACGTGGTCGTTCTCGGTTACGACCTTCAAGGCCTCTGGAGCTGCGAGAGGAACTGCAAGGAGGGAAGACATGTTGTTAAAGTGGACATATAACGGACAGAAATGTGGGTGCCTGAAGTAGGGATGGAACGGTTACCGGTACAACGGTAAAGCGCAATAAAATTTTACGCGATTAACGATTAACCTTTATGTTTGACTTTGTCTCATTATTGCGGTCGATTACCGCGATATGTAATATCAGCCTCATTTAAGTCTGTGAGCAAATCGCGACTGTGTCCCGCGTGAATATGTAGCTTGTAACATCGGCATCGTAACGTTAGCATGGCGGAAAGTGGTGATAGCACGCAGGACATTTACCAACCCACTAAAATGATGTAATCTGAGGTCTGGGCATATTTATGATTATTTTTAAGAATGTAGAGGGACAACTGGTGGAGGACAGTTATCCTGTCTGCAGAGCACTTTTTTTTTAAATTTTATTGTAATTTGTAGAAGCAACTTGAAGGAGCTAATGCTAATGCTTCAAGCTACTGAGATGTTTGACCAAGAGTAACCTGCTCGACGCGCTTCGCTAACTCGCATTTCATAAACGTTACTGTTGCGTGTTGATCTAAAAAGGACCGAAATTTGCACCAGACAAATAAGTTTTGTTCCTGTTATTTATCTTGTTCATTTAAAATAAAACCTCTTTCTGTGCCAGTTGTTTGCCCTTTTAATGTGAAAGTATCATTTTGATAAAATTTTGGCTTCTGATGTTTTAGTATGACAAGAAAATCACAAGATTTGGTGAAATTATTTAAATGTATGTGGTTTTTGGACGTTTGTACAGCAATTAAGAATACCGCGATAATATCGTAAACCGTGATAATTTGGTCACGATAATTGCGATATCAGATTTTCCATATCGTTACATCCCTAGCCTGAAGTGATCACCGACTGAAAATCAGGGTCCACCCTGTTCCAGGACAGCATGCTAGCTCATCCTTATTTCGGCAGCGTCTGGTGCGCGGCGGTGCCACGCACCTGTGCTGAGGGTGAAACTGGCCTCTTTGCTCATGTTGCGCAGCTGGACGGAGACGCTGTATCTCCCTGACGGCTCCAGGCCCCTCAGCAGGTACTCCACCGTGTTGTTCTGGGTGGTCAGCTTGTAGTCGCGCTCCACCTTCCTGATCACATCCCTCACGTGGATCACGTACGTCTGCGGAGACGGGAAGACAAATGCTGACTGTGGCTGCAGGTATCCTCTGAGTCTTTAATTGGACAAACGTAGACGGCGCTGCCTCTAAAAGCCCAGGATGAAGCTCCGGCATGTCGTCACCGTGGCAGTGACGTGAGACAGGACCGTACCAGAGGTGCGTCCGGCGTGTCGTAGGGCGGCTGCCACTTCAGCATGGCCTGGGTCTTCTCTATCCGCACGCGGTGAAGGTTCCTGGGTGGCAGCCTCTCATTGGGAATCATCTTCACCACGGCGTAGTCGGAGGGAGGACCCATGAAGGGAGAGACGGCCCGGACCTGCAGACACGATAACTGGTTTTTAAAACCGATACCGATAACTTTCAGCTCCTAAAGGCCGATACCGATAACACACACATATACCTAAGATCATTACATCAATACTATGATCAAAATCAAAAGCAGTTTTGACTCTTTAAATGAACAGATATTTATTTTTTCCAAAGAAAAACTACTGACAAGCCTCTCAAACATTTTCATAAAGTTATCAAACAAACCTATTTGATATCTCACATTAACTTAAATAAGGTTCATTACTGACTGATATAAAAAATAAAGGCTCCTTGAACTGATGGAAATACATGCATCAGAATTACAAACTTAAAAAGATTAACATTTAAAGGATTTTGGCTTGTGGTTCCATTTAAATTAATACCTTTAGTTAAAGTAAATGAGGTTCAGTGATTTTTTTGTTTTTTTATCTCATGGAAGCTTTAGATGAGAGAGATGAGGGAGAGGAGAGACTGCTGCTGGCTTGCGCACGTTAGCATTAGCTCATGTTAGCGTGATTTCAAAACTCCATGGAAGCGATTGTTATGTTGTAGGTGGCTGATCAGGTTTTACGTATTAAAGCTTGTGCTTCCCTCCTCGTAGAATTCACTCGGAGGATTCGTCACAAATAACCACCAAACTATCTTCTTCTGAAACTTAAACGAAGTTCCGCGCCGCCATGTTTGTTGTGATCAGTACGCTGTGCTGCAGGCTGCATTCAAGGTGTAACGTAAATTCCTCCATTTCCTCGTTTGCTCGTCGTTCTTTTCTATTTTTTGTCTTTTTTATGTGTAACATGAGGGGAAAAACTGCAAATATCAATTCAAGTCAGCAACTATTAAAATTATGACCGACTTAACAAGTTGTTTTCTGGCATGAGGGGGTATTCTTGATTTTCTTGATTGAGAAATCGTTTTTCTGATTATGCCGACGTCACTTGAACATAACATTCACTGCCGGTCATTTAAGACTCAGGGGGAGCGAGACACTGCCATGTAGACAGAAATATATATGTTATCGGGGCTATTCGTCATGATATCGGACGGAATGACGTCATAATTTCCTGTTATCGGCCCAATAGTTACTGTGAACCCCATCAGCTCATTTTAACTCATATCTGTAAACAGCTGGAACAGGAGCAACAAAGGTCAGGAAAAAGGAACATTTGACAACCAATCAGGTTAATTATCAGCAGGTCAGTCACATGACTGGAGATCAAAGGAGCTTTTCAGAGACAGAAGATGGACAGATGTTCACCAGTCTGAGACAAACTGTCTCAAACCAAACCCTGACCAAAGAGGAGAGGAACCATCCAGCTGTTATCAGACAGTTCAACAGCTGCCTCTCTGATGGTCCGGGGTTGATTAAAGTCTATGGAGCAGCTGGAACATCTGGAAAGGCTCCATCAATGCTGAAGAGAACATAGAGGTTCCAGAGCAACATCTGCTCCATCCAGACTACGTCTCTTTAAGGGAAGACCTTCAATATTTCAGCAGGACGATGCTGAACCACAGACTGGATCATCACAGCAGCAGGACTTCACAGGAGAAGATCCAGCTGCTGAACTGGTCTGACTGCAGTCCAGAAAACATCTGGAGCATCAAGAAACCAGGAACCAGCAGTGAAGGTCCAGGACTGTTGAGCAGCTAGAATCCTGGATCAGACCAGAACGGGACAACATTCATCTCCTGAACCTCCAACAGCTGGTCTCCTCACCTCCCAGATGTTTACAGACAGATGTTAGAAGAAGAGGAGATGCTGTTCCAGCTGTTTACAGATGTGTTGCTGCCATCAGAGTCAACATGAGCTGATGTTTTCATGAAACGGTCATCTGAGATGTTCTTTATGTCCTACTGGGAATAAAACATGGATTTATAAGATTTGACTGGTTTTATCTTCGTTTTCCAGCGTCCCAGATGTTGGCCACATCTGTGTTCCATAGAAAAGAAAAGCAGAGAAGCGTTTCTAACATCCCTATTTGACTTTAACGTCCATAGATGCTCCAATATAACGTTCCCATCACCAGTGGGACCAGTGCAGCCCCAGCAGCACCTGCTGGTGTCGCTCTGGAGCGCTCTGTCGCTCTCTCCACGCCGGCAGACCTCACACTGAATCCATCTTCACGGGCCAAAACAACACACGTGTGCTGTGAAGTCTCCTCTGACCCGGCGCTGCTTAGATCTGGACTCACCAGGAAGAGGTACTGCTCGTCGCTGTCCACGGCCACCGTCAGGGTCAGGGAGGAGCTGCGGACCTGCCGAGGGCTGCGGTACAGATCCAGGAAGGAGGTGGCGTAGAACACGCCGTACACCTGCACACACACCAAACGCAGAGTCAAGTCAGAGCTGAAACCATCAGCTGCAGGTCTGGAGCGCGAGACCGCCACCAACTCCCAGTGGAACGCTCCCCGAAGGTCTAGGGTTGGGAATCGAGAACCGGTTCCTGTAGAGAAACACGACTAACATGCAGAAACATTTGCGCACACAACGTGCGATAACGAGTGTCGTATTTTTGACGCTTCGGACTGATGGATCTCAACCCAGCAGCAGTAGCCAAGCTAAGATCACCTCTGCTAACTCTGGTTAGTAGCTATCCCGCTGCCTATGTGCTTCTTTGTAAAACACGCTATAACATTAACGCTATGCCAGTGATTCCCAAAGTGTGGGCCGTAGCCCCCTGGTGGGCCGTCGCGGTACTGCAGGTGGGCCGTGAGAGGTCACTAAAATCCTCTATCTTTTAAAATGTTTCTAATTACTGTGAAATATTAACGACATGATTTAAAAACATTAATAAGTAACAAAACAAACCAGTTAGGTGTTATACTACCATCATCTTAACTTAATATGACAACCGTCACCTTATTTGTTGACCCCTTACATTAATGTCAGAACATGGTTCCTAGTCCTGGATGTTGATCACAGTTGTAATTAAAGCTTTCGGTGGGCCGCGGAGATTTTTCACATTTTTCAAATCGGGCCCTGGTATTCTGAAATTTGGGAATGGCTGCGCTATGCTATTAAACGAATGCCTTCTGCATTACATTTAGAAGATGACCGTGATGAGAGAGAGAGTCTGGCTGGTTCAGAGGCTGGAAGACATGATTATTTTTCTGCAAAAGAATTGTTAATTCTTCATAGTATTTGCAGATTTGTACTATGCACTGTTCCGTTGTATTTGATAGTATTTATCTTTCTTTATTATTGTTTTTGAGTGCTTAGTGAGCTCATATATCCTTTTAAAAGGGAGATTTTTTCATTTCTATTAGGAAAAATCTGTTAGTAAAATGTTACACATTCTTGTGTATTTGCACAGTTACATATTACAACAGTTAACACGTTATCTTTGGGCCTCTTTTGACCTCACTGTTGGGTTTGTAAGCTCGTGAATTCTAAGTAAAAAAAAATTGATGCTAATAAAACTGTTTGTTCTCCTTTTTCCCCAAATTAGAATCGATAAAGAATCGAATCGTTAAACAGTATCGATAATGGAATCGGAAAAATCGTATCAATTCCCATCCCTAGTCACGTCTCCTTTCTGGGGAGCAGATGGACGGGCCTGGTGTCAGATACAGGGGGCGCTGTCGGACCTGTCCTGCAGGTCCGGCGAGGCTCCAGCTGCACTCCACAGCTGTCTGGTGAGAGCCTTGGCTTTGAGGAGGGGCCTCTCCGGCTGGGTGCCCCCGGTCTGGTGGTGGGACAGGGTGGTGGGGCTGTCCCCGACGCTGGTGTGGGCCCACACCGCCGCCTCGTAGCGAGTCCCCGCCGTCAGGTTGGAGGCTGCAGACACAGCAGACCCGGGTGTAAAAACGGCCCCCCGACACAGAAACCCCACAGACAGATGGCGGCGTCACCTCTCAGGAGCCCCCCCGCCACCGTGTAGTTCCTGCTCTCTTTGACGTGGGAGTCGAACTGCCAGGACAGAATCACCACGAAATGTTTCACCTGGAACAGAGAAGCACAGTTAGACCGGCGGGGGGCCACACAGCCGCCGGCGTCGGGGGGGGGGGGGCACGCAGCAGCTCTTACGTCGTACTGGGACTTCAGGCTGAAGGACAGGTTCATGGAGTCGGCCGTGATGCCGTCGGCGGTCACAGAGGGAGGAGGCAGCGCTGCGGCAGAGAGAGAGCACGAGTCAGAACTGGCTTCAGTGACTGGGACGCACCTGCCGGTACCTGACCGGGGCGTCCGTGGCTTCAGCCCCGGATGGGTTTTCTCTAAAATGTTTCGATGTGACAAGGCTGACAAAAATTATAGGCACGAAAAAAAGTTTTTCCAATTTTCAGCGAATGCCACACAGGATGACGTCTTAACATGAGACCAATCAGAGAGGGGTTGCGTACGCTCGTCTCAACCTCTGGCGCCAAGAGGTTTTCACTCCAAGAGGTGGAGACCTGCCGCCGAGGACATGGACGGTGTCGCTGGAGGCCGGTTCGGGAAAGCTAAGCTAAGTAGTTCTGAACTGCTACCCGCGGCAACCACCGCCACTTGAGCCGGGACGGGAGCCCCCGACGTAGCGGCGGCGGCATGCTGCCCCCGTCCAGCAGTCTACATGCCGGATGGGTCAGCTGACCTGGCAGGGGCCGTCTGGTGACCTGGTGGGGCCCAGCACCGCCGGGGGAGACGACAACGGCCTGGTCCGGTCCGCATGATGAACCGGGCTCTGGGACGGTCGGCTCCGTCGCTCGCCGGACTGAAGGAGCTCAGTCTTCCCAGAGGAGACGGTCTGGTTCATCTGTGTTTCCTCCTCTGACCTGGAGATATCTCACTTGTCATCGTTATGGAGACATACTGGTTCTAACGGCTGTTAACTGTTTTAACGGCTGTTAACGGCTGTTAACTGGAGTTAGCACTCGGACCACGGGACCGGGCATGAAAAGGAGCGCTGGACGCCGGCAGCTCCTCTAGTACACCAGACTGGTGTACTGAAACTTGAATTTCCCCCTTGGGGGATCAATAAAGTATTTTGAATTGAATTGAATTTGAATTGAAAACAAACTTACTCGATTAGCAACAACATGAAGGACTACATTATTAGCATGCTTTTTGGATTTGTTTAGATTTTATTTTTGAAGCAGCAGCGCGACAATATCATCGATGATTTTCTTCCGAAAACAAGCCCAATAAGTCCCAGGAAAGGCCCCGGCTTGTAATTAACCTAGTTAGCTGCAGATGCTCCTCCAGGTGCTTATTTTTATCTCCCCAGCCTCCCGCTGTCCCTGTCACAGCGTCGTACAGCGGCGCCGCCATCAAACCGTCATATCTCCCATTAAAACAGTGAAACGTCTCAGTTTCAGCATGTGACCCGTTTTCTCTGTCCTGCTGTGAATGAAACGCGTTTATGACGTTTGGAAATCACTGCTTTCTGCTTCTAATCTGCGTCTGACGCGGTGCCTCCACTGTGGCTATTTCTGAAGGGGGGGGGGGCAACGTGGGACCAGAGGCTGCAGCAGGGAGGCATGGGAGGTAAAACTAAACTAATCCTCAAACATTTCGGCTCCATGATGGTTCCCAGGACCGGGGCGGTGAATCGGGTCCCTCTGAAGTTAAAATGTAGTCACATCAGGAAGAGCAGATGTCAGATGGCAAATAAATAAGACAGGAAATTAAAAAAAAAAAAAAAAAAGATGAATCCATATCTGGGGTAGATGGAGCGTTACAGGGATGGCCTGTACCTCCAAACTCACTACATGATCAACACCTGTGATAACACCATCACATGCACACCACCAGATGGCAGTGTTGTCCATCTTTCTGAACCAGAGGAGCAGGTCTGAGGAGCACTGGGGGAGGAGGCCAATACTGGGGGGGGGGGGGGGGTACTGGGGGAGGAGGCCAATACTGGGGGGGGGGGCAGTACTGGGGGGGGGGGGGGGGGGGGGGTGCAGTACTGAGGGAGGAGGCCAGTACTGGGGGGTAGGAGGCCAGTACTGGGGGGGGGGGGGGGGGGGGGGGGGAGGGGCCAGTACTGGGGGGGGCAGTACTGGGGAGCAGGCCAGTTACTGGCGGAAGAGGAGGCCAGTACTGGGGGAGGAGGAGGCCAGTACTGGGGGAGGAGGCCAGTACTGGGGTAGCAGGCCCGTACTGGGGGAGGAGGCCAGACCCGACGCCAGCTTACCTTTCTTAGGGGTGATGGATTTCACCTGGGACCAGTTTCCGACCCCTCGGCTGGTCACAGCGGCCACCTGGGAACCATCAGTGACGTTACAGACGCGTCTCCAGCTCATGTTTGCTTTTATTTGGACGTGTCGGTGCAGATGTGTTACCCTGAAGCGGTACAGAGCGTCGGGCTGCAGCTGCTTCACCCCGGCGCTGGTTTCAGCGGACCTCTGTGAGGTCCAGTCCACACCTGCACGTTCGCTGTATTCCACCTGTCGACACACAGCCAGACTCAGACGTTTCCCAGAGCAGCTCCTGATGTCTCAGAGCATCTTTTAACTTAATATGACCCACAAGCCTTTATTCTTACTGCCCCGCTGCCCCCTGGTGGGCCGTCGTGGTACTGCAGGTGGGCCGTGAGAGGTCATTAAAATTGAACAAATGTGTTTTAAATTCTCCATCTTTTTTTAAATATGTTTTTAATTACTGTAAAATATTGACAGCATTATTTAAAAAACATTAAGAAGTAATAAAACAAACCAGTTTAGTGTTATTCTACTGTCATCTTCACTTGTGTCACCTTATTTGTTGACCCCTTCCATTAATATCAGATCATGGTTCCTTGCCCTGTATGTTTGATCACAGTTGTATTAAAGGTTTCGATGGGCTGTGGAGATTTGTCACATTTCAGATTGGACCTTGGTGTTCTGAAGTTTGGGACCGGCTGCCTGAACCAACCAGGAACAGCCCATGTAAAACTGTCATTTCCGTTTCAGCTTCTCTCTACAGCAGCCATTCTCAAACTGGACCGGCCTCGTCTGCTCCGATCGATCACTCACGATGTACTCGCGGATCAGGCCGTGCGCCTCATCGGGGGGACTCCAGGAGACCAGCACCGTCCCGTCCTCGCTGTTGTCGCAGGACAGCTGCAGGTTCTGCGGCGGGTCGGGCACTGCGGCGACACAGACGCAGTCATCAGCCACGAATAAACACGACGCCGAGGAGGACGGTGAAGCTCCGCCCACATGTCCCTCCAGACGGAGGTCCAGCCCGTCCCCTTGACTTATTCATATCTTCAGACTTATTTATAATTAAAAAAAACAACAATCAGGTGCAGCTGTGTTCAAAATAACACAAAAAAAAAAGGAGAGTAAAGCTGAAAATCACTAAACACAGCTTTGACTTCCAAACAAACACTGAGAACAAATCAAAACATGAAGAAAAATGTTTCAAATTTGTTAAGAGAAGGTGAAGATGAAGGAGTTTCCAGTCTACACGGAAAAATGCTGCAGACGGATGTTAGCTCAGACTGGTCCTTGATCCAGACACCATCCCCAGATCATGATGCTCCCTCCACCGTGCTTCACTCTCTTCAGGGTTCTATAATTCAGTGTTTGGGGGTCATCTAGACCCAAACAGAACCATCTAACTTCCATCAGTCCATAGATGCTCCTCCATGTGTCTTCAGTCAGTGTTCGTTAATGAACCTCTTCAGAACTGTGGGTTTTTTTCCATCAATGGACTGTGGGGGGGGGGCTTCTCGCTGATATCCTGGCTGATGTCTTGGCTTGGACGTCTTCTAATCGTTCCAGTCCTCTCAGGGAACTTCAGATCTTCTCTGACCCCCCTGGAGCTGATCAGTGGCGGAGTCTTCATCCATCCAGTGGTGGAGGTCTGGTTTCTTCCAGCTCCTTCTGCTTCTGGTTCCAATTTAAAATCATTATCCTTTTTCTCCTCTCCAATCAACTTCTTCATCAAAGTTCACTGTTCTTCTGAACATCTGGAGCGACCAGCAGCAACATCTGCTGACCGCGTCCTGGAACAAGGGTCACCTGATCGAAAATCAATGACCTCACTGAACGGAAGGTGAGGAGAATCCCTTCATTTATCTCCCACGCTGTTAAACAGTGACCAGTACCAAACATGAAGGACCCAGACTCACTGCTGTTACTCTGATCACGTCTGCAGCTGCAGCCTCCACTCAGGAACCGACAGCTACAAAGCTACAGAACCATCCTGGAAGCACCTTCAGGGCGGCCTGAAGGCCGAGGAGCAGCTGGCGACCGTTCCAGACCTCCAGCAGCTGTTCCAGACCTCCACAGCAGCTGTTCCAGACCTCCAGCAGCTGGCAACCGTTCCAGACCTCCAGCAGCCGTCGGCCATTCCAGACCTCCAGCAGCTGTTCCAGACCTCCAGCAGCTGTTCCAGACCTCCAGCAGCTGTTCCAGACCTCCAGCAGCTGTTCCAGACCCCCAGCAGCTGTTCCAGACCTCCAGCAGCTGTCAGCTGTTCCAGACCTCCAGCAGCTGTCAGCTGTTCCAGACCTCCAGCAGCTGTTCCAGACCTCCAGCAGCTGTTCCAGACCTCCAGCAGCTGTTCCAGACCTCCAGCAGTCTTCCAGTCCTCCTGGAGCTCCGGTTGCCTCCTGAGCGGTCGGCTGCAGGTTCACCCATCTAATGCCATCTGAACAGGAGCTGAGGCTCTGGCAGCCTTTAACGCCAGTGAACGGACCGGAAAGTGGAGCAGAGAGAGGAGGGTACACGCAGCAAAGACTCCCAGGACGGGAATCGAACCTGCGTCCGCTGCTCTGGCTCCGGCAGCAGCAGAGGAGGCTCTGAGGCAGAAGGGAGCTCTTCAACAGCTCCTATGGTTTACAGAAAAAGCGGAAGCTGAAATGCAGGTGTGTGTGACACTCACGGCCCTCTGGCGTCCTGACGGTGATCACCTCGTTGGTCTTGTGCAGCCTGCTGAGGCACTGGGTCAGAACCTTCACCTGGTAGGTGGTGTCGGGCTTCAGCACCGTCAGCTTGTAGCTGGTCTTGTTGCTGTGGGTCTCCATGGGGGTCCACTGCTGCGTCCCCACAACCCTGAACACAAACACACACAGACCAGGAGTCCTGAGGAAACCCTGACCCTCAACCCTCAACCCAAAATCCCAGCAGGCATAGCGGTCTGAACGCCTGAGGTTGCTGATCCATCAGCTCCAGACTCACCTGTAGTTGATAAGGAAGCCACAGGAGTTCACCGGGAGGTTTTTGGGACGGGACCAGGTCAGGGTGACGGCTCCCAGGAAGTCCGGCGTCCACTGGAGGTTCTGGACTTTGTAGGCCAGAGACTCAGCTGGGAGGGGGGAGAGGGAAAAGCGTCATCCCGGGTTATCCAGCAGGGGGCGGACAACAATTCTCATGGACCTACAGGTGCAGTTGTCCTCGTCGCTGTGGTCAGAGCAGTCCAGGAAGCCGTCGCAGAGCTCGCTGTCCAGCACGCAGGCTTCGCCGTCGGCGCAGCGGGAGCCGTTGACGCAGAGCAGAGGCTGGCGGGTGGCTGCACACAGACGGCTGCATCTCAGTGGCGTCGCTAAAAAACCCGCTCTGCTGCAACGCTCGCAACACGCTTTCCTCTATGTGCTGTCAATCATATACTCTGTGTGTCCACGTGACCCGTTTTTACACTCATGTACTCAGAGTGCTGATATTCTCCCTGTTGTCATGTCATCTTTATGCCAACTTTATTTAAAAACTCCTTTAAAACACTGTATTTTTTTTTCCTTCCTCCTGCTGCAGGTTGATTTAATTTCTCCTACTGTGGGATCGCTAAGTCTCATCTTCGTGTTTCAATACTGGAGTCATTTTAGCGTTAACACCTGGACCGTTAACACCTAGAGCGCTAACATCTGGAGCATTAACATATGGACTGCTAACATCTGGAGCGTTAACATATGGACCGCTAACATCTGGAGCGTTAACATATGGAGCTCTAACACCTGGACCGCTAACATCTGGACTGCTAACATATGAAGCGTTAACATATGGATCGCTAACATCTGGACTGCTAACATATGAACTGCTAACATCTGGAGTGTTAACATCTGGAGCATTAACATATGAACCACTAACCGTTGAAGCGTTAACATCTGGAGCGTTAACATATGGAGCACTAACACCTGGACCGTTAACATATGGATCGCTAACATCTGGACTGCTAACATCTGGAGCGTTAACATCTGGACCGCTAACATCTGGACCGCTAACATATGGAGCGCTAACATATGGACCACTAACATATGAACCACTAACCGTTGGAGCGTTAACATCTGGACCGCTAACATCTTGAGCGTTAACATATGGATCGCTAACATCTGGACCGCTAACATATGAACCTCTAACATCTGGAGCGTTAACATATGGACCGCTAACACCCTGGACCGCTAACATCTGGACCGTTAACATATAAACCGCTAACATATGGACCGTTAACATCTGGAGCGCTATTATCTTGAGCGCTAACATCTGGAGCCCTAACATCTGGACCGCTATCATCTTGAACGCTAACACCTGGACCGCTAACATCTGGACCGTTAACATATAAACCGCTAACATCTGGACCGTTAACATCAGGAGCGCTAACATCTGGACCGCCCTGCGACGTCCTGGAACTGTCATGTCGGGGAAATGATCTGAAATAGGTCACGGTTCACGAGCGGCTAGCGCTGAAGGTTCAGACTCAGGGAGGCAGAGCTCACAGCCTCTGCTGGTCTACGGCAGCAGCCGTCCACATCTGTCTCTGCCCCATCACATCTGGAACAGAGCCACATCTGGAGGAAACGCCTTCGATCTCTGGTCTTTCTTACGAGCCTCTAAAGAGATCTGGTTTTGGATCAAATCAAAGGAGTTCGGGTCCCAGGATGTGAACGCGAGGCTCATCCAGCTGCTTATAGCGCCCCCTACTGCTACATTCTTTCCAGGTGAAATGATGAACGGCTGAGAGGAACAGGAGGGAAAAACCGACTTCGGTTCAGGCCACGTGGCTCTTGGAGCAGGAAACGTCCCACCGAGGGGCCGCTCAGGGAGCCAGAACCGTCAGAGAACTTTACGTGGACAGTAACGTGCGTTTAATTGGGTCGGTGTGGACCGCAGACTCACGGCAGTGGTCCTCATCGGATCCGTCCCGGCAGTGCGCCTGGCCGTCGCAGCGCTGCCACTCAGGGATGCAGCGGGGCGGGGGCGGTGGCACTGGAACTGACCGTGACCGCAGCGACCGGGGGACGGTGGAGGGGGAGGAGGGGCCTGGGTGGGTGGGTGCGTCACAGAGCCGTTGGCCGCTGTCAGAGGAAGAAGAAGAGCTTCATCAAGCACTACCTTTCAAACGTACCTGGATCGACCAGGGGTCTCCAGTACCTGTGGGACATCCGAGCTCATCGCTGCCGTCGGGGCAGTCGGCGTAGCCGTCGCACACCCACGTGTTGATGATGCACGCTCCGGAGCCGCAGTGGAAGCGATTGGCGGCGCAGGCGGTGGGAGCAGCGGTCACGTTGTGAGGAGTCACACCACCTGACGTGAGGGTGAAAGGTCAGATTAGAGTCACTGCTGAGACGTCAGAACGAAGGTGTCACGTCAGAACGCAGCACACTGGGGTGTCGTCAAAAAATGACCTATTCTGACATTTCATATACAGGTTCTACATACGAATACAGGTTACGAAACGCCTCAAAGGGAAAACATTGCCTCTCGTTACGAAAGAAATTTCAGGATACGAAAGTCAGTAATACAGTAGCGCTGCTACTCACAGCTCCCAGAGTTTACCGAACGTAAACATAGCTGTCAGCTCTGTATCTCGGTTTGAAAGCGGCGCGTCCGAGCTGCTCTGCCATTGGCTATCGCTTAGCATCTTCCTGGCATCCCATTGGCTAGGAGGGCCCCTTGTCTGTATGAGCGTAACCCAGCAACCAGGTAAACAAACAATTTTTACCTCCGCCAGGGAGGTTATGTTTCTGCCGGCGTTTATCTGTCTGTCTGTGTACAAGATAACTCAAAAAGTTATGGATGGATTTAGATAAAATTTTCAGGAGTTGTCAGAAATGTGAAAAAGAAGAACTGATTTCATTTTGGGTGTAATCCGGAACAAATCCTGGATTCTGGATCACTTTCAAATTTTCGATAATTGTTGCGTTTAGTGGAGGTCTGCGCTCTCTGAGTGCTTTTCTAGTTCTAACATGTATTTATTACAGGTTTTTTTTATGTCATTTCATGTATTATTTATAATTTATTCTAAAATAATGTTTGAATTATGGGGGCTTGGACTGGATTAGGGCATTTACATGGAAAACGCGCCTCTACTTAAGAAATTTTTAGGTTACGAAACTACTTCCAGAACCAATTAAATTCGTAAGTAGAGGTACCACTGTATAAATATATGAATGCACACATAATACATACTTTTTGCCTATAAATGAATGAATGAATAAATAAATAAGATACGTAATTGGACATGAAATGATATATAAAAATATAATAATAATAATAAAAAGTCTCACATGCCCATTTCCCAATGTTAACAACGTCAGTACGGGGTCAGCGTAAGGTCAACGTGACTGCCCAGTTAGCTTACGTCGTAATTTCACAGATAGCAAAGAAAACTTTTTAGCAGCATCATGGATCGTTTTCTACAAAAAAAAGCCCCACATCTGGACCGCTAACATCTGGAGCGTTAACATATGGACCGCTAACCTAGAGCGCTAAGTCGAAAAAAAGGTTGAGAAATGCTGGTCTAACATGTCCTCAGCTGACCCTCCCAGACCTGCTGATGTTCAACAGCTGGACCCAGGTAGGAGCAGCTGCAGGCACCTCAACATGCTTCATGCATCGTGGTTGTGGGTGTGTCCTGGCCGCTGGCCTTCGTGGCGCCACGCCCTCAGCAGCCGTAGCTACGTGCTTCGTTCTCGCCGCTTGGACAGATAAATGTGCTCGTTTTCTAGCCTGAAGTGAGGAGATGCGCTCACCTGTACACTGGGCCTCATCGGACCAGTCTCCACAGTCGTTCTCGCCATCACACTTCCACCAGGTGGGGAATGCAGCGTCCGTTCCTGCACTCGTACTGGAAGTACCGGGAGCAGCCGGGAACCTCGGTGGGAGCGGCTGCGGCGCGGAGGAGATCACGGGTCACATTTAGGACTCCACAAAGACACACCTGTTTCACCTGGAGCTCATGGATCAAAGCTCCGCCTCCTCACCACAGTTGGCTTCGTCGGAGAAGTCGGCGCAGTCGTCCATGCCGTCGCACTTCCACTCCAGACTCACGCACACGCCGCTGGCGCACTGGAAGCTGTAGGCGTCGCACACTTTGCCGAATTCAGTGGGCGTGGCTGCAGACGACACCAGAACATCAGCGTCTCTGTTCTTCTAAGCTTTAAATTCAGGAACATCTGTGAGGAACATCTGCACCTGCTCTCGACCAGCCCTGGTTCCCAGAGAACCGGGCTCAGATGGACCTCCATCTGCACCTGCTCTCAACCAGCCCTGGTTCCCAGAGGAACCGGGCTCAGATGGACCTCCATCTGCACCTGCTCTCGACCAGCCCTGGTTCCCAGAGGAACCAGGCTCAAATGAGCCCTGGTTCTCCAGGTTAGGTCGAGTTTCTCCTGATCTTTCTGAAACGGACCTCAGACCCACAACAGATACGATCCACCGCCCTGATCAACCAGAACCACCGCCCTGATCAACAAGAACCACCGCCCTGATCAACCAGAACCACCACCCTGATCCACCAGAACGACTGCCCTGATCTACCAGAACCACCGCCCTGATCCACCAGAACCACCGCCCTGATCCACCAGAACCACCACCCTGATCCACCAGAATGACCGCCCTGATCCACCAGAACCACCGCCACACACACGAGACATTCAGGAACCCAACTGGCCTCCTGTGACCACGTTAAACCGTGATGAACCTGGAGGCGGAGCAGCTGTAATGACAAACACCCACGGTTTCAGTATCAGACGGTTCAGTACCGGACCGTATCAGACGGTTCAGTACCAGATGGTTCAGTACCAGACTGTATCAGACGGTTCAGTACCGGACAGTTTAGTACCAGACGGTTCAGTACCGGACCATATCAGACGGTTCAGTACCACATGACAGTTCAGTACCAGACGGTTCAGTACCGGACCGTATCAGACGGTTCAGTACCAGACGGTTTAGTACCAGATGGTTCAGTACCAGACTGTATCAGACGGTTCAGTACCGGACAGTTCAGTACCAGACGGTTCAGTACTGGACCGTATCAGATTGTTCAGTACCGGACTGTTCAGTATCAGACAGTTCAGTACTGGACCGTATCAGATGGTTCAGTACCAGACGGTCCAGTACCGGACCGTATTGGACGGTTCAGTACCAGATGGTTCAGTACCAAACGGTTCAGTATCGGACCATATCAGACGGTTCAGTACCAGACGGTTCAGTACTGGACCGTATCAGATGGTTCAGTACCAGACGGTTCAGTATCAGACGGTTCAGTACCGGACCATATCAGACGGTTCAGTACCAGACGGTTCAGTACTTGACCGTGTCAGACGGTTCAGTACCGGACCGTATCAGACTGTTCAGTACTGGACCGTATCAGACGGTTCAGTACCAGACAGTTCAGTACCGGACCGTATCAGACTGTTCAGTACTGGACCGTATCAGACGGTTCAGTACCAGACGGTTCAGTACCGGACAGTTCAGTACCAGACTGATTCACGCTCATTCAGTTGGACCAGAATCAGTTCTGACTGAGAACAGAGGACGTGTTAAAAAGTTTCTAGAGGAATCTGTCTGCTGGATCAGAACTGGATCAACACCGGTGTCCTCATGACGAGACAGACGAGTGTCGTAGGCAGAGACCTTGTCCACCTGTTAATAGCGTCTGGACGGTGGTACCAGCAGTCCTTTAATACATCAGGACTCTGCTCTGGTACCAAACATCACCAGAACCACCAGCTGACATCATTTTCACCTCTGTAGCACCCAACTAATCTCTTTCTCCTTCCACTCAATGTTTCGGTTTGTGAAACGTCCGGCGGTGACGGGCGCTCACCACATCCGGCGTACTCGCTGTCCTCGTCGGATCCGTCCTCGCAGTGCTTGATGCCGTCACAGACCAGGGACTGGAACAGGCACTGGGCCCGGTTCCTGCAGACGAACTCCATGTAGCGGGTGCACAGCGGGTCTGTGGGGAGGAAACACCACAGAAGCATCCGGAAATCACTCACAGGAGCCGAGCACGCCGCTGCTAATCGCACTGTATATGCAAAATCAAATAATGAATTCAAAAGTAGTGTAAAGGTCACTTTTATTTAAATGTTCTGCTGCCATATAAACTAAAGTGTCATAACATTTGTTGTTCAAATACTTTTAACATCAGCACTTGTCAGTAACACATATTTAGTGTAAATCTCATTTTAAAAAAAGTAAAAAAAAAAAAAGCTTATTGCCACTGCCAGGACATTAATGTCATCCTGTTTTTATGAAGAATAAAAAAAGGTCTACCAACAAAATCCTGAGCCACAATCAGAACATTAAAACAGGTAATTTCTGAGGTAACAGCAGAAACTTTTAACGGGGAGTTCAACTTGTCAGTTGTTACAAATAACCTTGTTTCTGTTGAATCCTCCGTCTGGGAGAACTTTAAAATGAAAATGTCCATGTTAAAGTTCAGTAACTTTATCAATCCGTGTATCATTCATTCTTTCCATTTTCAATTGTCAATCAAAAATTAAAAAAAAAATTAAAAAGTGACATTTTATTACGTTTTTTAATCTAACACATCTAATACTTATATATTTCAATTTTAGACTTGGATCAAAAATACGAAATCAAAAAACGGGCCACAGGACTGAATTTGTTTTATAATGGAGGACTGGACTTTCTGTTGTCATTACACATCTGTGCCACTAGATGGAGCCGCACTGCAGTAACCAGCTAGAGAACAGCAGGACAGTGAACACATGGAGCAGATCTGATGGAACATGGAGGAATGACGACAAAGTTTGGTTGCAGTCCAGGATTTTATTTTTTTTAGACAGAATTGTTAATATTGATACCTGAGTTGCTACCTGAACTGCAAAGTTCACAGATTTTTACCGTTCTCCATGTCTGTTTTAGCTTTTCCTTATGTTTACTGTTTTCCGGTTCTGCAGCAGCCAGTAAAAGACTTTTCAAAACAAAAGCACGTGAGCAACATGTGTTAACGCACGACAAAATAAATGTCGGCGTTAATAAATTAATGAGTTAACGCGATAATGACGCGTTAACTTGCCCAGCCCTCATTTTATTTGTCTCTTTCGACGCTGAACTCGGCTCTGGAGGCCCTACCGATGACCGAGCAGCAACACTCACCGCAGTTGTGCTCGTCGGCGCCGTCCTGGACAGTCCTGGATGCCGTTGCAGTGCGCCGTGGCAGGCAGGCAGGTGTTGTTGGAGCAGAGGAAGCCTTTACACTGAGTCCCCTCTGAAAACACACGAGAGTAATGAAGCAGATCAACGTCTGCTGACGGGCCAGGAAAGCCCAACCTCCAACCACGGGAACGGATCTAAACTGTTTCAGGCTGTCACTTCTGGTCCTGATCTCCTGATGTTTTCCGTCTGTGAACGTACCGCAGTACTGGGGGTCTTCATCAGAGTTGTCCTGACAGTCGTCATCGCCGTCACACTTCCAGCGCAGCGGGATGCAGTGGCCGGTGTGACACTGGAAGCTGCTGGGCTCGCAGGTATGGTGGCCCACTGGGGTCAAACGGAAGAGGGAAGACGGTCAGAGAGCAGCTGGCCCGGACCGGTCCGATCACGCTATGAGGGCAGCGGCGCCGTGACGTACGCACCTGTGCAGTTGGCTTCGTCGGACCAGTCTCTGCAGTCGTTGTCCCCGTCGCACCGCCACGCCTCACGGATGCACACGCCTCGCGCACAGGTGAACTCTCCGGGTCCGCACTGGTGGGACTCTGAGGGGGAAATGTTTGATTTTGGCTTGTGGTTCCATTTAAATTAATACCTTTAATTAAAGTAAATGAGGTTCAGTAGTTTTCATTTTTTAATTTTTAATTTCATGGAAGCTTTAGATGAGAGGAATGAGGGAGAGGAGAGGGAAGGGGAGACTGCTGCTGGATTGCGCACGCTAGCATTAGCTTCCGTTAGCTCACGTTATCGTGATTTCAAAACTCCGTGGAAGCGATTGTTATGTTGTAGGTGGCTGATCAGGTTTTACGTATTAAAGCTTGTGCTTCCCTCCTCGTAGAATTCACTCGGAGCATTCGTCACAAATAACCACCAAACTATCTTCTTCTGAAACCTTAATGAAGTTCCACGCCGCCATGTTTGTTGTGATCAGTACGCTGTGCTGCAGGCTGCATTCAAGGTGTAACGTAAATTCCCACGTTCCCTCGTTTGCTAGTCGTTCTTTCAGCCTTTTCTATTTTTTTTTTCTTTTTTTATGTGTAACATGAGGGGAAATACTGCGAATATCAATTCAAGTCAGCAACTACCAAAATTATGACCAAGTTAACGAGTTGTTTTCTGGCATGAGGGGGTATTCTAGATTTTTCTGATTGAGAAATCGTTTTTCTGATTATGCCGACGTTATTTGAACATAACATTCACATTAGGGACACACATTTTGGATTTTTTTTATGACCGTTAACAGACGCCCTTTAACGATTAATAACCGTTAACCGATAAGTCCGGGAGGGTTGGCTGCCGCGATGTTGCGTGCGTTGTCGTGGACGCATGCGGA
This sequence comes from Hirundichthys speculiger, assembly GCA_018398805.1. Lineage (NCBI taxonomy): Eukaryota > Metazoa > Chordata > Actinopteri > Beloniformes > Exocoetidae > Hirundichthys > Hirundichthys speculiger. The sequence goes on along the minus strand of JAGFBZ010000976.1, from coordinate 149,701 downwards.
CACTTCCCTCGTGTATACTCTGGCGGCAATGTGTCGCCGTCACCTTGTCGCAGAGATGCCGCCGTCACTTTTAATTTATACTAGCGCGGTCTCCGCTATGTTATTCCACGCCACAACGCAAGGGCGACAATCACGAACTAGCTAAACTTACTAAACTTATCTCTTGCGTTTTTCACTTCCTCACTGTCTCGGCCGTATCCAGACCCACATTCATCGCTATCTCCCTCCATGAATTACTAGAATATGTGCTGTCTTTGTAGTGTTGAGAACCAGAATCGTACAGATGTGGGTACTTCCTCATTTTTTCAATGATGCACTCTTTTCTACACGGATGTAGAATTGACCAATCAGAGGCCTGTTGCACCTGTCGACACGACCCCATGAGTTGATTGAATTACGTAGCTTAAAAACAAAATCGACCGTTAGTATTAATCGGTTAGAGTTACTGTTATGAGTTAACGGTTAAACGGTTAACCATGTGCATCCCTAATTCACATTTAAGGCTCAGAGGGAGCGAGGCACTGCCGTGTTGACAAAAATATATACGTTATCGGGGCTATTTGACGTGATATCGGACTTATCGGAATGACGTCATAATTTCCTGTTATCGGGTCGATAGTTATCGGCTCGATAGTTATCGGGTCGATAGTTATTGGGTCGATAGTTATCGGGTCGATAGTTATCGGGTCGATAGTTATCGGGTCGATAGTTATCGGGTCGATAGTTATCGGGTCGATAGTATAGGTCGATAGTTATCAGGTCGATAGTTATCGGTCGATAGTTATCAGGTCGATAGTTATCGGCCCGATAGTTATCGGTCGATAGTTATCGGGTCGATAGGTCGAGTATCGGGTCGTTATCAGGTCGATAGTTATCGGTCGATAGTTATCGGTCGATAGTTTATCGGGTCGATAGTTTATCGGGTCGATAGTAGTTATCGGTCGATAGTTATCAGGTCGATAGTTATCGGGTCGATAGTTATCAGGTCGATAGTTATCGGTCGATAGTTATCAGGTCGATAGTTATCAGGTCGATAGTTATCGGTCGATAGTTATCGGGTCGATAGTTATCAGGTCGATAGTTATCGGGTCGATAGTTATCGGGTCGATAGTTATCGGTCGATAGTTATTGGCCCGATAGTTATCGGGTCGATAGTTATCGTGCACCCCTTGTTTTAACGGCAGTGAATCTGATTGGACTCGATGAAGCTCCTCCAGAAATCTGACCTAAACGTTACATTTCTAGAGAAAGAAAGCTGTTTAAAGCCGGAGCCGCGTCTCACCGCAGTGCTCTTCGTCGCTGTTGTCTCCGCAGTCGTCTTCCTGGTCACATTTGAAGGCCAGGGGGATGCAGGAGCCCGAGGCCACGCAGCGAAACTGGTTGGACGGGTCGCAGGTGGTGGTGGCTGAGGACAGACAGGACCGGTTACAGATCTGAGCTGTTCCCGCCATGACAGCCGATTTATGTTCAGAGTCAGACTCACGACACTCCCGCTCATCGCTCATGTCCCCGCAGTCGTTGTCGCTGTCGCACTTCCAGATGCTGCTGATGCAGCGGCCGTTGGAGCAGCGGTACTGGGTGGGCAGGCAGCTGCGCTCTGGTGGTGGGGGGGGACAAAGACCACAGACGGCTCGTTATTCATGCCGAGGTCACAGCGGACCGGGACGGATGTGGAGCGCTCCGGCGTCTCACCGCTCTTGACGCAGGTGCCGTTGTGCAGCTGGTAGCCGGGGGGGCACTGGCACTGCACCTCCCCGCTGGGCGTGGTCACGGTGGGGGCGCCGTCCGTGCAGACGCAGGTGTGTCTGTGGCCGGGCTGCGGCAGGCACAGCAGGCTGCAGGGCTGGTCGGCGCAGGCGTTGTGACCTGGAGGCAGGAACAGGAGACTGAGGATGGCAGGTCGGTCTACGGTCCGACCCGCAGTGATAAAGTTTTTCATCACACTCTTGTTGGGGCTGGAAATAGGGATGGGAATTGATAAGATTTCTCCGATTCCATTATCGATACTGTTTGAATATTCGATTCCCTTATCGATTCTAATTTGGGGAAAAAGGAGAACAAACTGTTTTATTAGCATCAATTCTTTTTTTAACTTAGAGGTCACGGCCTTACAAACTCAACAGCGAGGTCAAAATGTCACCTGCACCTCTTTATCATAGGCCACTTGAACTCAAAACCACAGAGAACTGCACTACCTGACAAAACTGTCATTTGCACAATAACACCAAGGCAGCAGTCTTCAAATGGATGCATACTGTAAACTGTAATCTGTATTTTACATTGTTAATAACCAATATTTATTACTGAATGCTGCTATCACATGTCACTTTACCTATACCACCAGAGTATCACTATTACAAGTCATTGACTCCCCACTGATGCATGTATAATATTCATAATGTCACACATGGTAATACACCACTGGATGCTGCTACTATTAGCCACCTTACTTGTCTCAAGGTTTCTGCCTACTGGTTTTTTTATATTGTGTTTTATCTTGTTTTGTGTAAATATATATATATTTTTTTCTTTGCATATTGGAGATTGTACATACTTTATCCATTCTATGTGTATGTGTGCACTCTATGGGTTCTCTACAGGAACCGGTTTTTGATTCCCAACCCTAGCTGGAAATACTTCGCCCCTCCAAAGGAGGGAATGGCAGAACGAGTGTGACAGCCTCCAGAGGACGCTTCATGTCTTTAACCTGAAGCTGGAGCTGAAGGTGTGAGACAATCAGAAGAAAACAGTCATCTGACGCAGTGGCGCCGCCAGCCGGAATCCTGTATGCACTGTGCGTACAATTTTTTTTTTAAAGGGGTGAAAAAAATATATAGTTTTTTTAATTGTTTTTGGGGCGGGGATAATAAAAATGCTGGTTTGTAATAGGCTTAACATGCTGAGTCCACTTATTTTTTAAGCCAATTAATTGAAGCCTAACATAAAGGCCAATGATTGTCATTCACGTCATCCGTCAGTAAGTGATTTTGAATTCTGGCGCTATATGCTTCTTCTACACTATGTAGCCTACCCCTATGTGGTGATTACGCTTCGGTCCGGTAGTGTTATAGAAATGTCGAAAAGACAGTTGAGCCTTTTCCAGGCATTTAAAAGAAAAAGAACTAAGCCTGCTACTGTTACAAACACACAGAGCAGCGAGAATGAAGGCGCTAGCAGCAGTCAGGCAGGACGGGAAGATGAGGTAGCTAGCTATGATGCTAGCTCTTGCAGCCGCGGCCAGTTCACACCCAAGCCCTGAGCCCTATCGATTCTGAGGCCATTCTGCGGGAGTTCGACGCCACGGGGAGCCGTAGACTTAATTTCAAATAGGTAGGAACATGATCCTATTATTATTATTAAGTGTGTTTTTAGCATGTGCCTCTGCCGGGTGCGCTGTCACCATTAGCGTTTTGCTGGGCTGTTTTCATCTGTATTTCTGCACGCTGTCACCATCCTCTACTGTAAAACCTAACTGATCTTCATTTTTTAGTTGAGTAAAAATCTACTTTGAATTATAGAATTGATTAGAATCGTTTCTTGTTGATACATATATATATATATATATATTTATTTATTTATTTTTTTTTTTTGGTTTGGAGTTTAAACATCTGTAGGCTGTGTGTGCAGGCGGTCTCTGCATTTTTGTTTTGTGGCTTGTTTGCGAATTGCACCAGCCGCTGCTCAGGGACTGGCGGGGTGGGGGTGTGGTGTTCTGTGCGTACATTGAAACTGAATCCTGGCGGCGCCACTGATCTGACGTCCAGGAGGGGACGTGTCTCACCTCGAGTCTTCCCCTTATAGAAGATCTTCAGATCCATGACGCCAGTCAGCCTGCCAACGATCAGCTCGTTGCTCTGAGCTCCAGCCTTTGGCGCTTTGAAGATCCCCATTCTCGACCAGTCGTCCCAGTACAGATCGTTCTGAAATGAGCACCGGCGTTGACGGTTCACATCTAAGCCTTAAATCTGAGACGGAGCGTCAGGGCGGGGCGTCTCGACGTACCTTGAAGACGGCGATGGCGTACGGGTGGGGCAGCCCCTCCATGAGGACGCTCCTCTGGTCCCCGGAGAAGTCGGCCCTCTCGATGCGGTCGCTGTAGGCTTCGGTCCAGTACAGCCAGTGGTCGTCCGCCGTGATGCCGTTGGGCCAGCGGACGCCGTCGGAGACGATGCGGGACACGTTGGTTCCGTCCATGAAGCTCCGGTAGACGCCGGCCGCTCTGTCTCCCCAGTCGGTCCAGAACATCAGACTGCGGGACGTCCACACAGATTCAGTCAGTCAGTTTGTCTCGTTGTGGTTCCCGTCCACCATGTTCTGATCACAAACATGCAACTGGTACCCCAGCAGAACTCAGAAAAACCACATACTGGATTTAGACTGGTTCTGCTGGAACGTAAGACAAACGAAACAACTGCACAGCAGAAGCTTGCTGGGGCGGTCATGTGACCAGCCTTGGCTCGGCCTTGGCTCAAGTCTTCTCTGATTGGTTTAATTCATGGAGGCTTGCCAGTGGGCGGGGTTAATGGTCCACGGGACCAGTGCTCTAGTTTCGTTTGTCAAACGTGTGCTCGGCGAGGACAGCGTCGGTCTGTCCGTCCCCGTTTTACCTCTCGCCGGGCAGCAGGACCAGAGCTCGCGGCTGCTCCAGGACGGACGAGTTGAGCAGCGTGTGACGCAGATCCCCGTCAGGATTGGACACCTTCAGAACACAACAACCACACATGCTCCTCAACTTCTCACAGCAAGTTCAGTTTAGCACACGTGACCGCGTTTAACGTGACCGCTCGTCCCGCCCACCTCGATCTTCGGCGCTCCCGCGTCCACCCAGTAGAGCAGCCGGCTGATGGGGTCGAAGGTCAGGGCCTCCACGTTCTGCAGGTCTTTCCTCACCACCACCTCCTGACCCGTGCTGCCGTTCAGACAGAGGCGCTGCGGGAGGGACGGGCACAGTTTCAGGGTCAGAACCACGTTAACGCCAGAAACTTGAATCAGAAGCTTGGATTTCTCCCAGTCTGGTTCATCCTTGGGTTTAAGGACCCAGGTGCCTGGAGCTCAGGGTTCACATTAGCATTGAAGGGACAGTCCATGTAAAACTGGAACTACTAGAGCAGCCATTCCCAGACTTCAGAACACCAAGGCCCAATTTGAAATGTGAAAAATCTCCTCAGCCCACCAAAACCTTTAATCACAACTGTGATCAACATACAGGACCAGGAACCATGATCCGATATTAATGTGAGGGGTCAACAAATAAGGTGACGCTTGTCATATTAAGTTAAGATGACAGTAGAATAACACTTAACTGGTTTGTTTTATTACTTCTTGTTTTTTTTAATCATGTCATGAATATTTTACAGTAATTAAAACATATTTAAAAACTATCGAGGATTTAAAACACATTTGTTTAATTTAAATGACCTCTCACGGCCCACCTGCAGTCCCACGACGGCCCACCAGGGGGAATCACTGCTCTACAGTAGATTAAAAATATGAGTAAAAACCTGCTTCAAATGGTTTTTATTATAAGACAAAAACAGGTCCTTAAGGTGCAAATGTTTTTTCCCCCCATTTCAATATTTTAATCTCCCCCCTGGCAGTCGGGGGTCTCCTCCAGCTCTGGGTAACTGCAGCTCTCATCTTCCTTCATGATCGTTTTAAACGTTTGATGACGCAGTTGTTAGCGTGACAGCAGCGACAGCCGTGTTGCCATGTTTGATTGATTTCCTCAGATACATATCAGGCTCGTTTGTGGTGGATTTTAAATGAGGTTCGCTGGAAACCTGGAACGGTTTTGACCGTGCGTGAACTTTGAAAGAGCGTCGTTCACAACCGCCCAGATGAACTCGTTCACGCCCCCCGCTGGTGAAGGAGAAAGAGAGCATGCTCAGCTCAGGTACAACACTGACCTGGATGGTGTCCAGTGAGATGTCGGCCCAGTACAGGCAGTTCTGGTCGTAATCGAAGTCCAGAGCCACGGCCTCCCGCAGGCCGGCCAGAGGCAGCGCCTGGTCGGTGCCCGTGGCCAGGTCGTAGCGATGGATGGAGTTCCTCACGGCGTACAGGATGAACTCATTACTCTCTGCACAAACACAGGGGACAGAAATCCCATTAGATGGAGCGGCGGCGGTTTGATACCATCACAGCAGCGTCACCGGGGCCCCTGGAGACCTTCAGGACAGTGTTCGGTTTAAAAACTGCTGAGACAGAAAGATCCGGCCAGGAGCGTTAGCCCCGCCCTAAAGCCTCAGGGAGGCGGGACTCTGCTTCGCTGCTGCTTCCTGCAGTTAAGACAGAGGGTCCCTGGACTCAAGACGAGGCTCCTGCAGGCCGAATGCACCTCACCTCCAACAGGACAGGGCAGCATCTCCCCGTCCAGTCTGGACTCCACGTCTCCGCCGCTGCAGCTGTCGCCTGGTACCTTCCTGTAACTGCAGCAGCACATCAACAATTATCCCGGGAAAATATGAGCTCATTCTGAATGTTGGGACTCAGTTCAGTCTCCCGACCACACGGGGGCAGCATATCACAGGATATCCAGCTAAGGGCACCGCTGGACCGTCTCCACTCAGCCATCAGAGGCTCTGGAGCCAACGCGATAGATCTGTCTGCCCCCGTGTGGACAGAAGTGGTACTGCTGAGGAAGCTGGTTTTACCCTTTACTGCGGCGGTAGGTGGTGCCGACGGGACAAGGGACCGGAGGAGCGTAGAGGTCTCCCAGGAACTCGGGGTCAGGTACGCACACCTGAAGAGACAGGTCTTCATTCAGCTTGAAGCCGTAGTCGCTAGAGAGAGACGACAAAAAAAAAAACCCCTGACTATCTGCAGTCTGGTTAAAGGCCGGACCCCCGTTAGCATCCAGAGGCCTCACCACTCGAAGTCCTGGCGCGAGCAGGAGCAGTTCGTGACGGTGACGGGTCTGTCGAAGTCCTCGCCGTTGAAGCACGTGGCGTGGGGGGCTCGTCTCTTGAACGTCACCTCTCTGCCCAGCAGACACTCGTTGCCGCTCTCGTCTGACGGGGACCAGCGCTTGTAGTCGGCGTCGGAGCACGGCACACCTGGAGGAAACCCCGCACGGTTTATTTCGCGCCGCCACTAGGCTACGGGCGTGACGGGGACCGGGCTCAGGTTGGCATTTGCCGATTGTGCTAGTAAAAATGGCATATTATGCTAGTGGCAGTGCTCGTTTTTTTTGCCCAAATTATGCTCGCTTTTTAAAATTATGCTACTTTTTAAAAAAATTATTCTGTGCACAAACTTCACAACTCACAAGACAAGTTTGAAAATGTATTTTATTAACCCTGGCCTGTCGTTCTGGGCCCTGGGTAACTTTATCCGGTGGTTAGGCCTATACGGCGGATAAATCTGCTATCCAGCGATAGTTATTCAGCGAACAAAAATAGCTTGCACAAAGCCTGGATAGTGTGGTAGATAACTATCCACGGATAGCTTGCTAACCATCGCGTGTAGCAGAGCGTGACACAGTTTGCGCAAGGTTTTTGCACTCAAATGGCCTCCAGTTACCATGGTAAAGTATGCAAATTTTGAGTAAACAACGAACTGTGTGTGCGCTAGCAGCGCGCGCTGGGTTTCAAAACAAATAAAAACAAATACAGTGAAAACTAAACCATGCAGTTTCTGACAAAGCCCTGGATAACAAATTTAACACTGAATAATCTCGCTCGTTTCTGAACCACGCAGTCCGGCTTGACTTCTCTAATTCGTCCTCTAACAGTTAATTAGCGCTTGTTATATAGAAGCATCACACTTGCTTGCAAGTAATGGAACCAACTGTTTACAGCAATCTATCGTTTTTAGTAGCTGAGATCTTCGTTTTCTTGAATTATTCTAAAATTGTGCTATTAAGAAAATATACGGATTATGCTAGCAGTGCTACTTTTGGAAAAAGGGCAAAAATTATACTCAATTCCTCAGATTATGCCAAAAATTATGCTAGCACAATCGGCAAGAGCCTAGGCTCAGGAGACCCCCACGTTTCCACCTACCCAGGACGTCCTGAGGTGTTGACCTGCAGGATGAGCCAGCTGTGCTTCTGCTCGGCGTAGGAGCCGAAGACGGTGAAGACGGTGCTCTTCTCCCCGGGTTCCGTGAGGAGCTGGTAGACGTACACCTCCTTGTCTGAGAACTTAAACTCGGTCCAGGTCTCGCCTTCGTTGGTGCTGAACCTGACAGGGACATGAAAACAACGCCTAAAATGACATACACAAATTAAAATGATTGTAACTTCTAAACTGCTCTGTCCAGATGGATGCATTAAAGTGTTCCAGAAAGAAGACGCTCTGTAGTTTCTTGTGAAACTGTCAGGAACCATCTGGGTGGTACAGAGACAGAGTAATGGAATTAGTTTCCGCCTGAAATAAAAAAATGGCTTTCCGGATGAATAACAGTCTGGATATTATGTAATATGATAACATGTGTATCAGATTTGAAGAAAATAGCACAAATTATGACCATCCTACAGTGGTCTTTTCATGAAAAAATCCAGGCGCAGCTTCAAATGGACACATGAGAATAAATTGTGTAAAGGATTCTTCCTTTATAATTTTTTTTTTTTTTTTTTTTATTAGTTGTAGTTAAAATAGCCACAAATTCACCATTTTTAAGGTTTCGACCAATTTTCAAATCTCTCGCTTTGAGCGTCAATGCGTGTCGGCGCGCACCTAAACCTTGTCAGTGTCACACGTCGATCCAAAGCTTGGTTCCTCCTCTACAAACAGGAAATGACGAATCTCAGCCGGGCTTTGAGATTTGACCAGAGAATGAAAACAAACAGACGCGCCGGAAATTCTAACGGGCTGTGTTTCTAAACTAAACTAAATGAAACTAAACGAAACTAAACGAAACTAAACTATCTGTGTTTATTCCAAGATGCGCCACTCCACTTCAAAAACGGAGACCAGAGAGCAAACAGTACTTATTTACACTTCTAATACAGTGCTTCTCAATTATTTTCTGCTGCGCCCCCCCACCTCCCCACCGCGACTATAAATACTATAATTTGTCTATAAAAGTATTGTAAGTCCACCTCTGTATAACAGCGTATCCTTATGAACATTAAGGGAAACAAAAAAACTAAAAAGAAATATAGATCAACTTATAACAAAGATGAACTTTATGAAAATAGTTTTTTAGTCTGTAAAGATTTAAAGTGCATCAATCCCACCGTAGTCACAGTGAAGCAGCGCTACATCAGCATCGTCATATTTCCTCGTTTTAACTTTCTGGTGACTTTCGTTTCTCTCAATATCTCCATCTCTCTCCGTCTTTGTTTACATCCCTGTTAAATATTTTTCCCTGGTGTCTCTTGAGGGGTGTCACTTCATATCTCCTGCTCTGTGCTGCGTGCACACAAGTCCGTGCAAAAAACCCGACACAATATAGCTAATACTCCCTAAACCCATTGGGACAATGAGAGCGCCACTGCCACCTACTGGAGTATGTGTGCAATTACACTTTATTCCAGTATGAAAAAAATAAAAATAAACATGTTCCCTGGCATCGCACATCGCACAGCGCCCCCCCAAGGGGTCCCGCCCCACTATTTGACAAGGACCGATCTAATATGATACCGGATTGTAAAAGGGTGCTTTAGTTATAACTAATAACATTTATTGACACAAAATCTCAATAAATGATCTCCAGAATCCAGCCGTACATGAAGAGCGAAGCTTTTGATCTGAGCATGTTTACGGCATATCTCAGCAACAGAAAAGCGGTCGAGTGAGCGTCTTACCGTTTATAGACAAGCTACGTCTCTGGAAACAAACAACAACCGCATTGAAGCCGTTTCTCTGCTGTTTATGGAACATTTACCGTTAAAAATCGGTAAGTACCGACTTTTGGCCGCTAGTTGTGACTTTCGACTGTGTGTCTTTAGGCACCTCTTGAGCAAAATATATAAGAGATGAAAGAAAAACGGGTATTTTTTTTGCAAAGAGGAGACTCTGCAGAGTTCAACGATACCAAATACAGCTATGACGGATGAAGCGATCGGTCCGTATCAGTCGTACGGGTAACCTCTAAAACTCCAAAGACGCCGGCGTCCTCGTGGAGCTGAGGAGGTTAAAGGTAACAGGTGAAGCTTCTCTGACGCTCAGACAGACTTACTTGAGGTATTTGGTGGAGCCTCCCTGAGCGATGGCCATCAGGATGCCCCCGTGGTCCCCCCACGTGTAGAAATGAGGGCCCGCCAGCGCCTGGATCACAGGGAACACGGACAGAGATGTGAAGATGACCTGCTCCACACAGCAGACGCAGATGGACGGTGATGGCACCATCTCCTGAGGTTTTTCAACCACATGTCTGAGACACGTTTTGGTCCAACTGCCAGGCAGGTTGAGCAGAGTCTTCACAGCTCTGCTCTCAGCAGCAGCTGCTTTAAGGGGGGCGGAGTCAGCATCTAAACCCCGCCCCTCTCCTCAGCAGCATGTGGCTCTTTTGAAATTGGCTCAACAGCTTTGTGCTGTGTTTTCAGGGTTAGTGGCCCCAAACAAGCTGATTTTTAAGTTGTGGGCACTTGAAAACAACCAAATATACGCTCTCCAATACAGGATAAATGACTTTGATCGTCAGGCGGCTCCTTTGAGGAGCAGATGTCCTTCACACAGGTGTTATGTAGATACTTTTCAACACTGACAGAACTGGAGCAGCTTTAATAACGCTGCCACTTTGATACTTTGAGGGTTTTTTTTTTTTCCCCCATTCAGGGACTTTCCGCAGTAAAGCACCGAGCACAGGCCGTGCATTTGTCTTGGAAGCTGCAGACAAACATTCCTCTGTGGAGGAGCTGCTGCCGCCGCTGCTGGATGTGTTTGTTCACGTCGATAAAAGAGCCAACGTGACCGAGAACAACAAAGCCCCCAAGAAAATCTCCACCTGAACAGAAACTGTTTGATCGGGCTCAACGGTGGTCACGTGATACGATTAAACTGTTTAGTTCGTCCCGTCTGACTCCATGGAGGCGGCTCCAGAGGAAGTCACGGGTTTGAGTAGGGGTGCACGATAACTATCGGGCCGATAACAGGAAATCATGACGTCTTTCCGATAAGTCCGATATCACGACCAATAGCCCTGATTACATATTTTTGTCAACACAGCAGCGCCTCATGAGTCAAGAATACCCCCTCGTCCCAGAAAACAACTCGTTAACTTGGTCATAATTTTAGTAGTTGCTGACTTGAATTGAATTGAATTGAAAGAAAATAGAAAAGCCTGAAAGAACGACTTGCAAAAGAGGGAACGTCGGATTTTACGTTACACCTTGAATGCAGCCTGCAGCGCAGTGCTGATGAAAACAAACATGGCGGCGTGGAACTTCGTTAAAGTTTCAGAAGAAGATAGTTTGGTGGTTATTTGTGACGAATCCTCTGAGTGAATTCTACGAGGAGGGAAGCACAAGCTTTAATACGTAAAACCTGATCAGCCACCTACAACATAACAATCGCTTCCATGCAGTTTTGAAATCGTGCTAACGTGAGCTAATGCTAACGTGCGCAAGCCAGCAGCAGTCTCCCCTCCCCTCACCCTCATTCCTCTCATCTAAAGCTTCCATGAGATTAAAAAATAAAAAACAAAAATTACTAAACCTCATTTACTTTTATTAAAGGTATTAATTTAAATGGAACCACAAGTCAAAATCCTTTAAATGTTAATCTTTTTCAGTTTATAATTCTGATGTATGTATTTCCATCAGTTCAAGGAGCCTTTATTTTTTTTATATCAGTCAGTAATGAACCTTATTTAAGTTAATGTGAGATATCAAATAGGTTTGTTTGATAGCTTTATGAAAATGTTTGAGAGGCTTGCCAATAGTTTTTCAATGGAAAATTTACATTTCTGTTCATTTAAAAAGTCAAAACTGTTCTTGGTTTTGTTCATAGCATTAATGTAATGATCTTAGGTATATGTGTGTGTTATCGGTTATCGGTATCGGTTTTAAAAACCAGTTATCGTGCATCCCTAGGTCTGAGCCCGGTGTCAGACGGACCAACCTCCCGGGACTCGGCCCATGTGTCTGGTTTTTCCTGGCATTCGGCGCCGACTCTCAGACTCACCTCTCTCCAGCGGGCTCCAGCGCTGCTCGTTACGTACACGTTGGGCTTGTTGGCCAAGTTCCTGCCGACGGATCCTGTAATCAGAGGAGCAGAAGGCGTTTTTACACCGGGACACGCTAACGTGGGCGTGTCCTTCATGAAGGCTACAGGCCTGACGTAGCGTCGGAGACGCGTACATGCAAACGTGGCCGTTACGTCTTCAGCATCCAGCATGTGGACTGGTGTTTCATGTTGTCGTCTGGCATGTTGCATGTTTGCATATTGCATGAGCTGGCTCACAGGTGGCCAGAAGATGGCGAGTGTCCCTCCGGAAACGAGGGCGGAGCCTTCAGAGGCTCACTGAACACCTCCATCAGCGCTGAGAGCCCTGGAGGCCTCCAGGTCAACCAAGGAACTGGTCACACTGGTCTGCTCCAACAGTTCACAGCACAACAAGTTGTCTTATCTGTAAAATAAATATCACTACGGAGGTCTTTCCTCTCAGCTCGGGAGTCAAGTCCAGAGATGACCGCCAGCCACCAGCTGTCAATCATCCACTGCCCCCAATTACTCATAAATCTGTCATTTTACCTGAAAAGATTCTGTGGTTAATTTACTTCCACGTGTTGCAGGACCTTTGATTTAAAGCAGTGATTCCCAAAGTGTGGGCCGCGGCCCCCTGGTGGGCCATCGTGGTACTGCAGGTGGGCCATGAGAGGTCATTAAAATTAAACAAATGTGTTTTAAATCCTCAATCTTTTTTAAATCTGTTTTCAATTACTGTAAAATATCCATGACATGATTTAAAAAATCATTAAGAAGTAATAAAACAAACCGGTTAAGCATTATTCTTCTGATCTTAACTTAATATGACAAGTGTCCCCTTATTTGTTGACCACTTACATTAATATCAGAACATATTCTAGTCCTGTGTTTCAATCAAAGGTTCTGGTGGGCCGTGGAGATTTTTCACATTTCAAATAGGAACTTGACTTTAACATACCATGATCCCTTATTTTTCACGGTTAATGGGGACTGCCCCCCACCACCCTACGAAAATCAACATCAGTGAACTGGAGCTGGAGCCCCCCGAGCCTAAATAATGTGTTTAAAATATGTTTAAAAACTCCCAAAAAGTAGCGAGACACTGCAGTGAAACAAGACAGACTCAACTGTGGTCTTTCTGTTACCTTCACAGCCTCTGGTCTCTGAACCGTAGTAAAAAAACCGCTGGTATTGTGCTATTTTTGGCTCGTAATTAGCGGCTAACACGCTAACAACAACAAAAGAAAAAGTCAGATTTTCTCTGCTTGGAACGAGCACTTTATTCTGGCACTTTCATCTAACCCCGTTTTCCATTCTGCCGTCCCACGTCACACACACACTACATTACCCATAAGGCCACCTTCTTAAAGGGGACCAGGCTGGCTCACAAGCATTTCTTCGCTGTGAGAGAACCGCACAACATCCTGTGATGTTTCCGTGATTTAAAATTTTTTTTTTAATTATATTATATATTTCTGAAAAAATCTGCGAATAACTTAAACCGCGAAGGTGCGAGGGATCACTGTATATCAGATGTTAAAAAGTATCTGGTGCTGTGGAGGAACCCCTGAGGGGGACTATGAGTGTTTGCTGTCCCACCTGTGGCCATGATGAGTCCTGGCGCAGAGTCCTTGGATAAAATGGGCATCCTCCTCAGCTGGATGTTGAACAGCTGGCTCCAGCGCTGGGCCAAGTGGAGAGAACAACCCTTACTGAGCTGGGGGGGGGGGGGGAGAAAGGAGGGTCAGAACATCTGGGTCCTGCACAGAAGATCCCCTTAAAAACACTGTCAACATGCAGGAACTGGAAGAACATCAGCAACGGCCCTAGAGAGGCGTCTTTACTGCCCATCAGCCAGGAAAAGCTTTTAAAACCACCTCCCAGCTGTTCAGAGATATTAATATTCACATGTGGAAAACATTCAAGACAGTCGTGAATCTTCTCAGGAGTGGACGTCCAGCAGGTTTTAGACCATGTTAACGCTCAGAGAAGCCGTAAGAAGGCCTCACGTCTGCGGCGGCGGGGTTGACGGCGTACCTGACAGTCCACGGTTCCCCCCAGGCTGTCGGCCGCAGGCGGCTGCAGCAGCTCCCACGTCCCTCCTTTGTCAAAGGTGATGACGGATCGCATGTTGTCCTCGCTGGCCGAGCCGTTGATGAGGGTGGCGACGAAGACGCCCCGCAGCCCCTCCACGCGGTGGAGGTCCGCAAACGGCTCGCTGGCAAAGTACCTGAGACACAGATGGAGGTGTGTGTGTGTGTGTGGGGGGGGGGGGGGGGGCATTATAACTACCCGCTGTTAAACACACATGGAACATCCACAGCTAACTAGGTAGCTGTCAACAACCATAATGATCATTAGGGCTGGGCAACGATTTTTAATCGCGATTGATCACATGATTTCCCTGATTAATCACGATTAATCGCATTGTAAACACAAAATCAAATAATGAATTCAAAAGTAGTGTAAAGGTCACTTTTATTTAAATGTTCTGCTGCCATATGAACTAAAGTGCCATAACATGTGTTGTTCAAACACTTTTAACATCAGCACTTGTCAGTAACACATATTTAGTGTAAATCTCATCTTAAAACATGTCAAATAAAATAAACTTATCGTCACTGCCAGCTCCTGTTTTTATAAAAAATAAAAAAAAGTCTACAAACAAAATCCAACAAAATGATTGTGTCTCAGCACAATCAGAACATTAAAACAGGTAATTTCTGAGGTAACAGCAGAAACTTTTAACGGGGAGTTTAACTTGTCAGTTGTTACAAATAACCTTGTTTCTGTTGAATCCTCCGTCTGGGAGAACTTTAAAATGAAAATGTCCATGTTAAAGTTCAGTAACTTTACCAATCTGTGTATCATTCATTCTTTCCATTTTCAATTGTCAATCAAAAATTTAAAACATTTAAATGTGACTTAAATTTTTTTTTCCATTTTTTAATCTAACACAAAAAAAAGCCTATATTATATTTTATTGTCTAATTTACGTGACCCAGAAATGGCTTTGTTTTATAATGGAGGACTAGACTTTCTGTTGTCGTTACACATCTGTGCCACTAGATGGAGCTGCACTGCAGTAACCAGCTAGAGAACAGCAGGACAGTGAACACATGGAGCAGATCTGATGGAACATGGAGGAATGACGCCATCGTCTTGAACAAAGGGGTTTGAAAGTTTTTTTTTTAGACAGAATTGTTAATATTGATACCTGAGTTGCTACCTGAACCGTAAAGTTCACTAATTTTTACCGTTCTCCATGTCTGTTTTAGTTTTGCCTGCCAATTACTTTCCGGTTCCGCAGCAGCCAGTAACAGACTTTTCAAAACAAAAGCATGTGAGCAACATGCGTTAACGTGCGATAAAATAAATGTCAGCGTTAATAAGATGAACACGTTAACTTGCCCAGCCCTACTAATTACATAACATCATCAAAAGATTCAGAGAATCTGGAGAAATCTCTGTGTGTCGGGAACAAGATCAAACATTACATCAACTTTCCCCTTCTCTAAATTTGCGGGAGCTGTAGGAGATAGGCAAATCCTTTCCAACCTTATTTTGAGGAACATCATTAAAATAGATGACAGAAAACATCTTCTGTCAAACTTTTCTTCTTCACAGACTGTCTTCCATTCAGGCTGCTTTTCTTCCAGATCATCGTTTCAGTCACCTGGTTTCCCAATATTCCCCTACGAGCACTAATGTCAGCTTCTTAGTTGGAACGTGATGCACATCTGACACTTTTAACAAACTACCGTATTTTCTGGACTATAAAGCGCACCTGAATATAAGCCGCACACATTAAAATATATTTTGCTACATATAAGCCGCTGGTATCCAGGCTGAGAAATAAGATATTTACCTTGTTTATTCACATACCTGAACTGATTGTTTCTGAACAGAACCTGTAACACGGCAGTAAAAGTGCTGATCAAACAAAACAGAAAAGTCATTGATGGTTTTATTCATTTTCCTCCTGCAAACTAAACCAAACCAAGTTGCTTTATTTTTCCTCCTCCTGTGTACTGAAACCCCCCCACACAGCAAAGACATCTGGAACGGATCCGCGAAACGGACCCGTATCGGGGTCCACTTGCACTCAGTGCCGGATCCGCTTTGGATCCAGATCGTGGACCTGCTGGCTCCACGCTGCGTCCGGTCCACATCTGTGATTAAAACCTTACCTCTGCGGCGGGTCCACTCAGAACCCTGAAATCCACTCAGAACCAACAAACTGACTGGACAAACTGATAAATCCAGGTGTGTCTGAGTAGCTACAATGTTCAGACACACCTGGATTAATCAGTTTCTCCAATAATAACAGGTATTGATGCTCACAAAATGAATGTAGAGCAGCATAGCCAACATAGGCTACTGAACAAAAACAGCTTTTAACTACTTGGTTTGTTTTGGTTTTTGTACTTCCTGCTAGAGCGCCCCCTGAGGGCTGAAGAAAAATTCATAGAAAAGCCGCATCTCTGTATAAGCCTCATAGTTTAAAGCGTGGGACAAAAGTAGCGGCTTATAGTCCGGAAAATACGGTAAAATAAATATTCTGTGATCAGGGAGTGAGCGGATGAACCATGTCCGTGCAGCAGGCTTTTACTTCATGTCTCACGTGTTTCTGTCTGCTCCCAGCAAACAGGGTTCACAAATGAGACTGTGTGCGTGCACGTGTGCATGTGCGCCGTACCTGATGAGCGTGTTGCTGCCCGAGCCCTCAGGACTGTAGTACAGCACGTTCTCCAGCGACAGAGAGAACGACAAACCCTCCGTGTCTGAGATGTAGAGGTGCGTGACGTTGTTGCGGTGGTTCACGCACACGAACACCTGGTCCTCCGACGCGTCTGCGATGTAGTACTCCTGTTGGAGGGAGGAGGAGACGCAGGAGGTCAAGCTGCAGATCGGACGTTCGCCGTCGACACAGGATGAGAGCCGGGCGTCAGAGTCACGTTATTGGCAACATTGGGTGCGTTTACATGGGAAGTTTAATTCCTCTTTAATTCAGAATTAAAGTTAAAGCCGAATCAAAGTTACCATGTAAACACTTAATTCCATATGAAAATGTCAATTCCGAATTAAACTTAATTCCAAAGTAAGTGGCTGGTTTATTCCCATTTTATTTCCGCATTAAATAATTTCGCGGTCATGTATACACTCATTCCTGTTTAAATTAATTCCCGTCTTTCTGCGCATGCTCGTTCTCTTGGCCCGCCTGTCGCGATGACGCTTATATTCCGCGCTGGGCTTGTTTTCAAAACGGCAGCACGCAGTAAACGGTGTTCAAGAGCAGAGACGATTTATTTAATAAATAGCTTGGAGAACTGGAAATAACTAAAAGAACAGATGGCAGGAAACATAAAAATTGTGAGCTTTTCAAAGCGGCCAGGTTAAATGAAGGAGGTTTCACAGATAGAGACGCCACCCAGGTCAAAAATAAGTGGAATGTTGTTGCTAACCGAGTTAGCAAAGTTTGTTTTCTTCCGGTAGATGTAAAGACGTCCGCCCCCCCCTATCCAATCAGAACCCTTCCCACCCCCCAGACCTAAAGCGTAATTGGATAAAGCCGAACTAACGTGTTTTCCATGTAAACCTTAATTCGGAAGTTTAATTAATTAATTAGTTTAATTCGGAATTATTTAATTCCTAATTTTAATTCCGAATTAAAAAACATCATGTAACCGCAGCCATTTTGGCATTGTGCTTGGTAATATACAAGATGACCTACAATTTAAATGTGAATTTTAGAAAGTAAAAGTTATTAAGTTATAAGTGAAAACATGTGAAACTGAGTCAAGCCAATTAATCTGATTCATTCAACAACCATTTAATTCAGTAAAGGACAATTTGTACAAAAAAAAAAACATAAATTGCAAACTTTTCTATCATTTTTGTTCAAAACAATGGCAAATTAAGTGATAGGAAATATATTCCATTTGGTCTTGACTCCTCTCCAGCATATCTGCAGAGGCAGTTATGTTATTAGATGTTATAACTATGGATGCATCGTCATCAAAAAAGTTGATTTTCAGTATATTTCCATGTTTTGGGTGTTTGCTTCATCAACATTCAGAGAAAACATCCATCCTTGGAGCTGATCAGACGGACATGGCAAGTTTAGTTGTATAGCACATTTCGCGTACAAGACAATTCAAGGTGCTTTGCGTGAAAAACACACGTTTCTTGAACTCTGGTGCTGAGTCATGCGTGTTCATATAACTAACATGCTGATTGGAAACGGACAGTTTTTTTTTTTTTAAGTGTTTTTATCAAGCGGTACTTTTTTTTTTTTTTTTACACATATGTACGAGCGGCTGAGCGATCGTAGATGATAAATAATGTCCGGCAATAAACTAGCACAAATAGATGCGTCATCGGGGCCGCTACGTCCGCTGTGGCTGTTGCTCCGGTTAGCGGCTTGTGTGTTGGAGCTGCTTTGTACCCGGTGCCTCCTTTGTGACGGTGAAGAGCTTTTTTGCCGCTAGTTGCATAGACTAGCTTGTTAGAGCACAACACACAAAAACAGGTACCAGGCTACTTTAGCTTATGGCGCCCAAACGGCTAACCGTCTCCACCCTTGTCCTCCATCCTGCCCAGAGACACTTGTTGCTTCCATTCAAACAACCACCGGCTCACCTCGGATGCTGCGTTCAAGACCACTCAGAGTTTTGTGTGTTTGTGTGTGTTTTTTCCTGAATCATAGTCAAACGCCGGAGATCCGGCACGGTCCCGGAATACTTTAAGCCCAAGAGACGCCGCTCTCAAGGACATAATGAATCATAAAGTGTGACGCCAGCGTTCATTTCTCAGTGAGGTGCTTTTAGACCAGTCGTCATCCATCATGCAGCGTCAAACCACGACAAGGAGGCAGAAAACACTCACCGTGATTGGATGTCGGGTCCTGAACTGGGCTGCTTTCATTGGCTGGCGGTTGTAGGAGACCCAGAGCTGGACGGACGAGGGTTCATGGCTGCCCAGCTGTTTCTACGGAGACAAGAGGACACGGAGACAGACACGATTTAAGCTGGGACACGTGAAGAAAAATCAGTTCCAGCTGGAGCAGCTTTCACATCAGATGGCAGATTTACCGTCTGACACCTTGTTACCATCGGTATTTAACCAAAGGTGCCGCCAGCACCTGGAATGACGGGACACAGATGCTTTGGGCCTGCTGCCGTGGCAGGTACCAACATCTGACAGTACCGTTGGGTCAACGCTTCCTGCTTCAGGTCATTTAGGATTCACAAAATTTTATGTATTTGCGAAATGTCAGAAAAATTAGACAGAGGGATTTTTTTTTTAAATGAATTTCTTCATTGTTGTATTCCTGACTTCCATCCCAGACGTTTTCCATCCTAAATAAATGACAGATTCTGTTTGCTCCTCTTCCGTCCATGTTTTCCTCTCGTCTCCTCCCCCCACGTCTATCAAGTCTCAGCTCTGTACTCCAACTTAAATCCACCTACAAACCGTGTCCTCTCTGCTTCCATCTAACCCGGCCCTCTGCTGAGCGTACACTTGTTTATGTGTCAGTAAAAAGCTTCCCGACAGCTGAGGAGCTTTATTTCTTAAACCCCGGATTAGTTTGGACCACCCTGTTAGAGCGTGGATCAGCAACACCCTCCACAGAAAGAGATTCAACACAAAGTTAGTCAGGAAAACAGGAAAGACGAAGACGGCCGGGGAACTGAACCGAGGAAGGTCGGGAGCTTCAGACCAGTGGTTCTCAAGTGGTGGGTCACGACCCAAAAGTGGATCGCAGACCCGTTTTCAGGGGGTCGTGGGCCTTTGCCTGGGGAAGGAAATGCTAAAAAAAAATAAAAATGCGTGTGATTCATACTCTTTAACAGTAGATGGCGATAATGCCCTGTAATGCGAGTTGACACCCACCAGTTCACACCATAGAAAAATACCTGCAGAGTTTGTTTCCATATGTTGAGCAGGTGAAACACAGATACAACGAAGAATATATGAGATATGGATTTTCTTATCTTGAAGACAAAGGTCAGTGAGTGGTTATTCAGCTAAAACTATATATTTTGAGTTCTTTTTGAAAATACTGCTCAGTGGTTGCACTGTTTTATTTCATGTTTGTGCATAGTGCTGGGCAATACGACGATACATATCGTGGGGACAATATAAAAGTGTGTATCGTGCCATTTCTCTTCTATCGTTTCTAACCTAATTTTATCAATTATTACAGCAAATATGTAATTAAATAACCTGCAACGATAAATTTGATA
Organism: Hirundichthys speculiger; assembly: GCA_018398805.1. Lineage (NCBI taxonomy): Eukaryota > Metazoa > Chordata > Actinopteri > Beloniformes > Exocoetidae > Hirundichthys > Hirundichthys speculiger. Next base: position 129,357 of record JAGFBZ010000976.1, on the reverse strand, counting down.
GAAACATATCTACTTCTACAAAGTAGCCTTTTATGTTTGCACTTTTATTCATGGTTAATGCCTTAAACAGAGTTCTCTTCAACCCTGATGTTTACTTTAGACACTTTATATTGGTTTGCAAACTTTGCACTACAAGGTTACAGATTTCAGAAAGTTAAAAAACATAATTTTGTTTATTTTTTATAGCTGAACTTCAGCGCAAAAATGTGTTTTTCCACTCAGAAACTGTTGTGCACTTTAATAAAAATGTGAAAGCTACTGTACCTCTGTACCTACCTGTTTTTGCTGCACTAAAATGTATGTTTGTGACAGTTCAGCTTAAATGTCCTTTCAAAATAAAGAAAAGTAAGCAATGAAATTTTTGTCAAACTTTTCAGAGAATAACTGAAAACATACTTTATTATGGTATATCATGATATATATCGTTATCGTGATATAAAATAGTCCATATCGTGATATATGATTTTTTCCATATCGCCCAGCACTATTTGTGCATAAAAGCACTGTTGAGTCTTAAAAATGGCTGTTACTGAAATGTTCTGATTGTTATGTCAGCTTTATGATGCTTCAATAAGTGACTAGATAGTTTTAATAGGAAATGCTACATATTTGAGTTCTTTTTGAAACTACTGCTCAGTGGTTGTACTTTTTTATTTCATGTTTGTGCATGTTGAGTCTGTTAAAAAAGGCTGAAGTTACTTAAGTGTTTTAGATTTAATTAAAATGCAGCTAATTGAGCATCAAGGGGAATATTTCCCACTTGAAGTCATTTTAGTTATGCTATTTTGGTTTTTGCCGTTTTGGTTCACCGATAAATTTATTTTTTTGTGTTGGCATTCTGTGATATTCTATTCTACTATCTCAAAATCAAACTGCACGATCTTTTCATTCAATAAATTTGAGAAGTTGGAAATTTACCTTGATTTGGGTGACGGCTTGTCATTAGGGGTGATGGTGGGTCCTGAAGCCAGACCAGTTCAGAACCACTGCTTTAGACAGTATTAAACTCTGCTTTCTGTTTTGTCCAGAATGAAACAACTAACTAGGAGGAATATGTGGGCATAAATACTTATTAGGAATCACGTGTTGAGTGAATCCAGCTTCCTGTTGGTATTCTCTTCTCATTTTTCCAGTCAGAAGCTGGAAGCTCCAGGTTATTATTTGTCCTTGAACGCACCGTCAGCGGACTACGATGGCCTCTAAAAACTACACATGCAGAGAAACAGCGAGGCCCAGACTCAATCGGACCTGAGCGTGACGACATTGTTGACGGGTTGGATACAAGAACTCTGACGTCGCTTCAGGGTTCTGACCCGGAGTTTGGAGATTTAAGGACCCGGGCCAGTTCAGGGGACGACCGGAACGCCGCGGCGATGCAGCGATGGAAGGGTGACCTCCGGTCGGTCTGGTGGTGACCTTCATGCTCCCATATGACGACGAGCCCCAGGGATCAGAGCGCCATTTCAGCCCACGTGTGACGGTTCTGATTTTATCACAACGGCACTGAAGAGAAAATTGTGTTTCATCATGTTTCAGGACAGAAACATCACCGGTGGAACAGCGCGTTTAAAACAAGAACGAGGTTTTATTAATCATTTCTGTTGCTTCCAAGCCTCTGACATGTGAAGAAAGTTCTTCATCTGACTGACATCGTAGCTCCTCAGATGATTCCAGATCTCTGAGACTTACTGAAGAGCACGATAAAAAACTTAACGCGACCAACCGAGCTCAGTCATCGATGACTCAACCCCAGACTCAGACTGTCATCGGTTCCGTCAACGCCGTGGTTTGATCCAGACCTTCAGCTCTTCGGGGTCCAGAGGAATGTCGACCCTGTACTTTCACACGTCAGAGGCGTGCCAGCGATACATTTTTCCAGCGAAACCACAGATCCGACTGGAGCGGCAGCCGAGCGTGAGCGGTGCATTCCACACTGAGCTCATGTTCCCTCAAACCGATCCGCTCCGAACTCCAACATCCCAGCACCCGGGATCAGGTCGACCCGGGTGGCGGGCGGATGTGGATACAGCAGTCTGCTCAGAGAGCGTCTCCGTATGAACTGGGAGCAGAAAATACACTTCAAAAAACTCACGAGGGGGTTTTTCTGGCGTCTTGAAAAAGTGCACAAAAGTGCACTGGAAGCACCTTTTCATCTCCAGGTCACATGACAGGCCAAAAGAAGCTCTGCTGAACTGGTTCCCCTGGACGCAGCAGGTCGACCAGGGGAGTCGGCGCCTCACGTCGGCCATCAGAAGTGACACGCGTGAACCCACTGCTCCTCCCTGAAACCGTAGACCAGCATTTCTCAACCTTTTTTCAGTCACGACACCCCAGAGTAAAATATAATCCAAAGCCACACTGCATCGCTCCGACTGTAAATGCATACGTCCCGTTTATTTAGTTTAAATAACCTGAACAGGATAACTGCACCAGAGTAGGCCTCAGCAGGAAAGCTTCTTTTCATCCGTGATGTGCTTGCTTCCATCCATCATCCTTGTATTGCCTCTTTTTAGCCTTATCGCTAGCAGCTAGCTTTGGTACCTATGGAGCAGATTCAGAGCTGGTGGATGAAGGCTTGATGAAGAAGTGGGCTCCTCTGTGATGTTCGTTCCTGTGGGGCTTTTCTTTTTAGAAAACGGTCCATGATGCTGCTAAAAAGTTCTCTTTGCTATCTGTGAAATAAAATTCCAGCGGTTAAATGATATTATGACGTAAGCTAACTGGGCAGTCACGTTGACCTTACGCTGACCCCGTACTGACGTTGTTAACATTGGGAAATGGGCATGTGAGACATATTTTTATTATTCATTTCATGTCCAATTATGTATCTTTTTTATTTATTCATTCATTCATTTATAGGCAAAAAGTATTTATGTTTGCATTCATATATTTATGCAGCGGTTCCTCTACTTGTGAAATTAATTGGTTCTGGAAGTAGTTTCGTAACCTAAAAATTTCTTAAGTAGAGACGTGTTTTCCATGTAAATGTCCTAATCCGTTCCAAGCCCCCCAAAATTCAAACATTATTTTAAAAGAGATTATAAATAATACATGAAATGACATAAAAACCTGTAAGAAATACATGTTAAAACTAGAAAAGCACTCAGAGAGCGCAGACCTCCACTAAACGCAACAATTATTGAAAATTTGAAAGTAATCCAGAATCCAGGATTTCTTCCTGATCACACCCAAAATAAAATCAGTTCTTCCTTTTCACATTTCTGACAACTCCTGAAAATTTCATCAAAATCCATCCAGAACCTTTTGAGTTATCTTGAACACAGACAGACAGACAGATAAACACCGGCAAAAACCTAACCTCCTTGGCGGAGGTAAAAATTGTTTGTTTACCTGGGTTGCTGGGTTACGCTCATACAGACAAGGGGCCCTCCTAGCCAATGGGATGCCAGGAAGATGCTAAGCGATAGCCAATGGCAGAGCAGCTCGGACGCACCGCTTTCAAACCGAGATACAGAGCCGACAGCTATGTTTACGTTCTGTAAACTCTGGGAGCTGCGAGTAGCAGCGCTACTGGATTTTAGCCTTTAGTATCCTGAAACTTCTTTCGTAACGAGAGGCAATATTTTCCCTTTGAGGCGTTTCGTAACCTGAAAATTTCGTATGTAGAGACGTTCGTAAGTAGAGGTACCACTGTATATGAAATGTCAGAATAGGTCATTTTTTTGACGACACCCCTGAAGCAGCCAGACGACACTCCGGTTCAGAAAGACTGTTTTAGACGACAGCCTCAGATACGAGCTCGGCCCCGCCCACACGCTCTTCTGCTGCACCGGTGCATGATGGTCCACGACAGACATGTGAAACCACGGAGCAGTCGAGGTTCGTGGCGTAACTGTAACGCTTCCTTCTGCTCGTTACCAGCGAAGCTCTGCGGGAAAAAACCCCGTCAGTGATGGATGAGGGCAGTAGAGAAGAAGATAATAAAATAATGGCTCATTAATCGTAATCACGGTAACACGTCTAATTAACGGTGATATTGATTTGAGGTCCCAGGACACACTGACATCAGCTTCTCATTAAGTACCAACGGATCCCTGTTATTTCACACGTCACACTGTGGGTTTAGCGTTTTAATCAGCTGAACATCTGAAATTAATTATTTGGGGATCGAGTGGCTCTTCAGTGATAAACCTTTAACAGAAAATCAAACCGCTGCTCTCTCTGGCTCCCTCGGCGGCTCCGGCGGCCCCTCTGAAGCCTCGACACCGTCAGGACCTCCACGCTGGGATGGACTTTTAATTTTCAGGTGTTTGTCTGCAGTGCACGGCTTCACAGCCGGTCCCCTGAGAGATCTGCTTCCCGCACAGCGGCAGCAACAAGGTGACATCTGCTAATGACCAGCCTGGGGGGGGGGGGACGGCTCCACCGTCTGTCCCTGAATGAAAGCTACCTGCTCCAACACCACAGCGAGCTGGAAATGTCACGGGCAGCAGCTGCAGCTCGTTTCATCCAGCAGCTCACAGATCTTTGTGTGTGTGACGGTTTAGCTAACATCCAGGTCACATGTTCATGATCCAGCAGTCCAGAGCTCCTCAGAGCTCCACGTCCGAATGTCCAACTGCACAGTAGAAATGGACATATTTACAGTGTCAGCCTCCACAGACCGATTTACATCCATGACAACTGTACTGCAGACGCAGAAGTAGCTGCAGACGCAGATGCAGCTGCAGACGCAGAAGTAGCTGCAGACGCAGAAGTAGCTGCAGACGCAGAAGTAGCTGCAGACACAGCTGTACCTGCAGATGCAGATGCAGCTGCAGAAGCAGCTGTACCTGCAGACGCAGAAGTAGCTGCAGACGCAGAAGTAGCTGCAGACACAGCTGTACCTGCAGATGCAGATGTAGCTGCAGAAGCAGCTGTACCTGCAGACGCAGCTGTACCTGCAGATGCAGATGTAGCTGCAGAAGCAGCTGTACCTGCAGATGCAGATGCAGCTGCAGACGCAGATGCAGCTGCAGACGCAGAAGTAGCTGCAGACGCAGATGTAGCTGCAGATGCAGATGTAGCTGCAGACGCAGAAGTAGCTGCAGACGCAGAAGTAGCTGCAGCTGCAGACGCAGATGTAGCTGCAGAAGCAGCTGTACCTGCAGATGCAGATGTAGCTGCAGATGCAGAATTAGCTGCAGACGCAGATGTAGCTGCAGACGCAGATGTAGCTGCAGACGCAGCAGTACCTGCAGACGCAGCAGTGTCTGCAGACGCAGCTGTGCCTGCAGCAGTACCTGCAGAGGCAGCAGTTGCTGGTGGTCTTCGCCTCAGTTTCAGTGGTGGAACCACGGTGGACGGACAGATTTGATCAGAATGACAGTAGGTCTGTGTCAGTCAGCATCAAAGCGACAGCATCTCGTGGACTGAGGTGAAGTGGTGGAGATGTTCTAGCTGACTGTCAGGCTTCTTTGTACCTGAGGTTGGAGGCAGTGAGCTCCTCCAAACTGGTGACGGCCAACCGACACCGCTCTTCAGAAACCTGAGGGTTGTGCGTCACACAGGGCTCCGTCCAGTTCCCTTCACGCACACATCTATGACTGCTGCACCAAAATCGTTACATGGACCACGACCTTGTTACAAAGCAGCAGAAGACGCTGAGAAAAATAGTAAACAGCTGATGCAAAATTCAGATCCAGCGAGCGCTCCAACGTCTCCTGGCATCGTTGCGTTGAAATAGTTTTACTGTGCTGGAAAAGCAGAAACACACACACAGGTAACAGCTACCTGTGAGCTCAGCGGAGCATTCACAGCAGCAGCTGAAGGAAAGGAAAGGAAAGGAGGGAAGGAAACTTTAAAATCCCTCACTGGTCCAGTGATGTCTCCCTGTGCTCTCATGATACTCCATTATTCTAATTCTATTAGAGAAAAAACGATGGAGGAGTCCTTCTTTCAGCTGATTAAAGGCGGGTGGAGCTGACGGTTTGTGACGAGCCGGTCTGTGACTGGTCTACGCTGATCCGTTCAGACCCGAGGAGCCCTGAACCGGTCCATGTCCCCCGTCCAAACACATTAATGACACCATAAATAACAACGTAACAGATAAATGATGATCTTATTCCAGCTGAACTGATGCTTTGAGGTTAACCTCTGAGCCTAACTGGATTATTTTAATAACTGAGCACTGGTATTACTCAACTCTGACCACAGAAGCCACTGGGAGTTACTGGGGTCTCACATAGTTCTCCTTCCACAGCGCAGAATGTCTTCAGGAATCTGGAAAAACGTCAGCGTGCAAACAAACAAGTCGACGCTGGACGACTGAGGACGATACTGCACCAAGAACCGTCGTTTGACAGCTGACGGAGCCACACGGAACAAGAGGTTACCATGGAAACCTCTGACAACACCACAAAGGAGACACATTCACTAGTGACGCTTAAAACTTTACTGTCGAAAAACAAAAAGAAGCCTTATGTTAACCACGTCTCTGTCAGGACTCAGAGGCATCTGGGATGTACCAGCGCCATGGAGACGTGTGATGTATTAACTGAGGAGGACCTCAAGACTCCATCCTGAGGACATCAAGACCCCGTCCGAGGACCTCAAGGCCCCGTCCGAGGACCTCAAGGCTCTGTCCGAGGACCTCAAGGCTCCGTCTGAGAACCTCAAGACCCATCCGAGGACCTCAAGGCTCCGTCTGAGGACCTCAAGACCCATCCGAGGACCTCAAGGCTTCGTCTGAGAACCTCAAGACCCATCCGAGGACCTTAAGGCTCCGTCCGAGGACCTCAAAGCCCCATCCGAGGACCTCAAGGCTCCATCTGAGGACCTCAAGGCATTGTCCGAGGACCTCAAGGCTCCATCCGAGGACCTCAAGGCATTGTCCGAGGACCTCAAGGCTCCGCCTGAAGACCTCAAGACCCATTCGAGGACCTCAAGGCTCCGTCTGAGAACCTTAAGACCCATCCCAGGACCTCAAGGTTCCATCTGAGAACCTCAAGACCCATCCGAGGACCTCAAGGCCCCGTCTGAGGACCTCAAGACCCTTCCGAGGACCTCAAGGCTCCATCCAAGGACCTCAAGGCTCCATCTGAGAACCTCAAGACCCATCCCAGGACCTCAAGGCTCCGTCCGAGGACCTCAAGGCCCCGTCCGAGGACCTCAAGGCCCCGTCCGAGGACCTCAAGACCCATCCGAGGACCTCAAGGCTCCGTCCGAGGACCTTAAGGCCCCGTCCGAGGACCTCAAGGCTCCGTCCGAGGACCTCAAGGCCCCGTCCGAGGACCTCAAGACTCTGTCCAAGGACCACAAGGCTTAATCCGAGGACCTCAAGGCCCCGTCTGAGGACCACAAGGCTCCATCCGAGGACCTCAAGGCCCCGTCCGAGGACCTCAAGACTCTGTCCAAGGACCACAAGGCTTAATCCGAGGACCTCAAGGCCCCGTCTGAGGACCACAAGGCTCCATCTGAGGACCTCAAGGCTCCATCCGAGGACCTCAAGGCCCCGTCCGGGGATCTCAAGGCCCCATCCGAGGACCTCAAGGCTCTGTCCAAGGACCACAAGGCTTAATCCGAGGTGCTCAAGGCCCCGTCTGAGGACCACAAGGCTCCATCCGAGGACCACAAGGCTCCGTCCGAGGACCTCAAGGCTCTGTCTGAGGACCTCTGCTTCTGTTATGTCACATGCTTCCACTCAGTGTCGTTTAAGTTAATTAACACAAATGTCAACTCATATGCAGATGACATACAGATTTACATTCCCAATCAGTATTCCAAATCCTTCCTTGAAGACATATGGGCCGTGTGCTCCGGACCAAAGAGGAGAAGAAGCATCCAGACAGTTACCAGCAACAAGCCCTAAGCCGACGTAGGAGCTCCTGATCTTTCTCAGCGCTGGTTCCTGGTACCTGAAAAGGTTGCAGATGGTCGAGGCCCCATATGTTGAAAGGAGACTGATTGTTCTGACATCATCATTCTTAATTATCATTTGTGATTAACGAGACTTTTATCCCATTACAACAGACCTGAACAGATATACTCAGATACGTGCAGGTCAGCTGCAGCCAAAAAGCATTTTACAACGCGTTACTGCTGCAGAGTAAACACGGATGTGAGCCATGCTCGAGTGGAAGATGGTCTGAGCTGAGAGGTTCATGGTCTGATCTCAGTTTGAAACTTTTAACACTGCAGCTTTAGGTCCTGACAACAGAACTGAAACCGGTTTTAGTTTGGGAGGAAAGCCAATAAACCAATATTACAAGTTCTTCTTCCTCAGTCCACGTGTCAGCTTAAGCTTCAGCAACAGTTGTTGTTCAGATGGTCTGCAAAATGATTCCCCACTCTTGACATTTTTCTAAATTTATTTAAGACCGGTAAAATAAAAAAAAAAACAACCAAACCTGAAAAGGAGTGCAAAGCACATGTATTCTCCTTGTTTTGAACTCTTGTTTTGCTGCTAGTTACCCTAAAAAGTCACTAGGCTGTTAAAATAAAATCCACTTGTGTGCACTTTAAAGGTCACGTGACCTCAGTACGTGTGCACGCGTTGTGAAAGGCCTCAGAGTTTGCAAGACCACTAAGTAAGTGAGGCAATGTTGACCGAGGAGCTCTCCAAACAGATCAGGGACAAAGTCCTGCTGGGGGAGGTTTATGACAAACATCAAGAAGTCTGGACGTTGTCTGGAGCAGCAGCACATGCACAGTCCAGGAGCAGGACAGCCAGAGGACAGAGGGACGAGCTGGACATGATGACACAGCGCTAGAAAGATCAAATACATATAATACATAATATTAGGGTTAATACTACTACTACTATAATAAAAATAATAATATTAACTAAAAAATATACTCAAATAAAATAGATAATAATAATAAGAAATAAAAAATAGAAACATATAAAAAAATATAATAAAATAAAATAAAATAAGCATAAAATAAAATTGAATAAAACAAAATAAAATAGGCATAAAATAAAATAAAACAAAACAAAAAGAAAACCAAAACAGTAAAGTAAAGTAAAGTAAAGTAAAGTAAAGTAAAGGAAAGAAAAGAAAAGTAAAGTAAAGTAAAGTAAAGTAAAGAAAAGAAAAGAAAAAAAAAGAAAAAAAAAAAAAAAAAAAAAAAAAAAAAAAAAAAAAAAAAAAAAAACAAACAAAACAAACAAAAAAAATAAAACAAAATAAAAAAAAAAAAATAAAAAAAAAAAAAAAAAACGAAAAGAAAAAAAAAAAAAAAAAAAAAAAAAAATAAAAAAGAAAAGAAAAGAAAATAAAACAAAACAAAACAAAAAAAAAAAACAAAAAAAAAAAGAAAAAAAAAAAAAACAAAATAAAATAAAATAAAAAAATAAAAATAAAAACAAAAAAAAACAAAACAAAACAAAACAAAACAAAACAAAACAAAACAAAACAAAACAAAACAAAACAAAATAAAATAAAATAAAAAAATAAAATAAAATAAAATAAAACAAAACAAAACAAAACAAAACAAAACAAAACAAAACAAAACAAAACAAAACAAAAGCACCTTTGGATTTATCGGGGAAAAAATTCTAGGAGATAACCCAAATACATGGACATCCTGTTTTAAAAACAGCCTGCATTTTTAACTGGACGCCTAAAATATTTTTATATTACTATATTTTATGTAGAACTTTGGGGAATAGCGCTGGGTGCTGATAATGTATGGATTATATAGAATATGTAGATTAGGGGTGTGAAAGAAAACCGATTTGGCGATATATTGCGATATTCAGCCGCCCGATATAATATCGATATTTCAGCTCATAATATCGATTTTTTAGGAAAATGAATTCATTGCACTAAAATGTGCAAAAACACTAACAATAAACAATAAATAGGTTGTTTTGAAACAACTACTTTTAATTTTGATATTAACTGGGTAGAATATCGCAATATATCGTGATATCGCGATATCGTGGTAATATCGTATCATGACCCAAGTATCACGATACATATCATATTGCGAGGTTCTTGCCAATACTCACCCCTAATGTAGATGCACACAAAGAAAAAAACGACAGTTAAAAGCGATATTGTTTATGCTGCATTACAACTATACTGGTACAGCTGACAGCACGCCTGTTCCTCTTCTTCACTTCGTCTAAGTTTCAAGAACGGACCAGTGGAGGTACAGATGTTTCTCATGGGATTTAAAGGATTTAACTGGCTTGTTCCGCAGGTATACAAGCATTCATTTATTTTGGTGTGTGCTCTACCTTCCCCCGTAACTATCTGGGAGTGATGAATGGAGTCGGTGGGGAACGTTCAGGTACATGTCTAGACTACATTCAAGTGCATTTTTGTAAACACAATAAATCATAATGATACCAGGCAAATGCTGCTTTCCTTCTCGCTGAACGGCTGCTTTGTGGTTAACCTCCGAGACCAACTGGATCACTTTAATAAACGAGGACTGGCATTACTCAACTCTGACCACAGAAGCCACCGGAATTACCGAAAGCTCTCTCAACTATTCAAACTTAGGGCCAGACACATCCTGCATCTGCACCAGCGCATGAGAAGTGGTTAGATACGTGCACCGTACCACCAAACAGGATAACGCAGAACTGTGAGGGCATTAAAAAACCCACAGCTACAATTTCTACAAGGTGTTTACACCCAGTTAAAAAAGCCAGTCAGAAGCGTACATCCACTAAGATGACGGAGGCCTTGAACAGCTGAGAGACACATGATGATGCTTTGATCCTGGAAGCTTCTGGCAGGCCGACTACCAGGAAACACAGCTGTGGATGCATGTCAAGTCTCGTGACAGGATAATCAAGACATCAGGAAAAGACCTCCACAAGTCTGGTTTACCGGTACACTGTCCAGATGTCTGGACGTCCCGCGTTCACCTGTTCAACAACAACACTCAAGTAGAAAACAGCCGTCGCAGCAGCCAGGAAGGAGACGACCTCTGTGTCCCAGAGACGAACCAGCTCACCAACTCACCCCAGATGTGTGAATATCTACAGTAAAACACCTCCTGTACCGACGTGAGACCACGGCGACAGGAAGACACTGCTCCAAAAACACCCGATTACAGTCTGCAGCTGCACATGGAGATAAAGATCTTCATTTCTGGAGATGAGTCAAGAAGATTCTGTGGAGATACTGAAGCAACATCATGAGCCAACCAGTTAAATCTTGGCCATGTGTTGGTTTCCCAAATTACCTCCAACATTCCTCCAGATTAGTCACAAAGCGTTTTTGTTCATCACAAAATCGTGACGTCAGTCCTGCGCTCAACTTGTGGGTCAGCGACAGGCTACTTCTGACTTGATAACCTCTGATTTCTCTGATTCGTAAAATATTACATCTTATCGTGTTGTGAGCTGCGCCAACAGACTGCAGTGACCGACTCTGGGTTGGTCTGGAAGGGACCCTGGACCAAGGTGACTTGGTCCCTGGATCTGGGGTTGGCCTGGAAGGAACCAGGGACCAAGGTGACTTGGTCCCTGGTTCTGGGGTTGGCCTGGAAGGAACCAGGGACCAAGGTGACTTGGTCCCTGGTTCTGGGATTGGCCTGGAAGGGACCCTGGACCAAGGTGACTTGGTCCCTGGTTCTGGGGTTGGCCTGGAAGGGACCCTGGACCAAGGTGACTTGGTCCCTGGTTCTGGGGTTGGCCTGGAAGGAACCAGGGACCAAGGTGATTTGGCCCCTGGCTCTGGGTTGGCCTGGAAGGGACTAGGGACCAAGGTGACTTGGTCCCTGGCTCTGGGTTGGCCTGAAAGGGACTAGGGACCAAGGTGACTTGGTCACTGGCTCTGGGTTGGCCTGGAAGGGACTAGGGTCCAACGTGACTTGGTCCCTGGCTCTGGGTTGGCCTGGAAGGGACCAGGGAACAAGGTGACTTGGTCCCCGGTCCTGAGTTGAACTACAAGGGACCAAGGTGACTTGGTCCCTTGTAGTTTTGCCAAAGGCCAAGCTGACGGCTGACTTGGCCAGGAAAACCACCTTCGGCCCCGGACTCTTGCAGGTCGCGGCTGCGGTCCAGTTCTGCCTGCCCAAGTATCGCAAAGCATGAAGCATAAGGGGGCAGCAGTCTCACTCATCCAGGGCTTTGTGGATCTGTGTCTTTCCGGTATTTTCTCGGTGCTGGTGCTGTTCCAGTAGGGACACAGTCTGGAATTTCTTGAGGTTCAGCACGTCGACAGTCTCCTCCGTTCTGTCCTTCCTTTCACGTTGAAACGGTGCCTCCCATCTTCTCTCCACGGGGATCTTTCGGCCACTTTACCAATGTCTCAAGTTATTTTTTATTTTTTATCACCATGTTAATAGCTCTATTTTATTATTATTGTCCACAGTTCTGATTCTGACTAATGGACTGATTTCACATCTGGATCCTTGGATTAAGGGTTCTGCTACCTGGGCTCTTTTCATTCAACGCCCATCTTCTACTGGTAGAATAAAAAATGGTGAAAGGAGGTTCATTTTGTTTCTACTTTTAAAAAAGCACATCAGCGGTCTGGACCACAACCACAACAGGTCTGGACCCAGTCTGGAGGGGCCTTGTAGTTCTGAACCTCAACTAGTATGGACCGGGCTTTGAACAGTCTTTGGATCAACCCTGGGGTTGTCCAGTTCTTTTTAAACAGTCTGAATAGGCACGTGTGAGCAGGAGGGTCCACAAACTGGACTCAGGTCCACCAGTTCTGTCAGAGCTGTCAGTCAAACAGAAAAGTCTCTGTTTCACCCAGATAAACGTCCATCAATAAAAACAGTCAATCCAGCATCGCGTGGCGGTCCAGCGTGAACCGCCTGGTGTCGAATTACTGGATCAGAGCGACGCTTCTCCGTAAAATCAGCTGCTTTCAGAAACACAGTCCACACCAGAGCCGACAGGTGATAGAGGGGAGCAAATCTGTCCCAGGGAGACGGCAGCGAGGGAGGCGCTGAGATCTAAATCACATCTGCCATCTGCTGCTGTTTGTCTGCTGGACGAAGACCAACCTTCCACCACAAACATGGGTTAACCCGCCGCTCTTAACCCCCGCGATGCCAAGATCAGGATGATTACACGGGGAACGCCGGTCTGCTCACATCAACATTAGGAAAAGAAAAAAACACTTTCCAGATCACGGACATTGTCAAAGCTTTCTAGCCGAAACATTTCTAGAAGTGAACGTTAGAAACTGACGAGTCATAACTGACCATGAACTAGCTGGTCGATCACTTAAAGGGCACATATTAAACTTCTGACATCTGAAACTGGAATATACCCACTTATGAGGACATCCTTCTGTCCATTAAAGAGGAGCACAGCTGATGAAGCAATAAACACCTTCTGAAAGAGAAACCATTGATTTCACAAGAATCAACTGCATCAGCAGATCGGTTCTCTGAAGTCCAATCACCTATCAATCCATCCAACCATCCATTCATCGATCCATCCAACCGTCCATCCAGCCATCCATCCGTCCATCTATCCATCTGTCCATCCGTCCATCCATCCGTCCATCCATCCAACCATCCATCTAACCATCCATTCATCCATCCATCCAACCTTCCATTCTTCCATCCAATCATCCATCCATCCATCCATTCATCCATCCATCCATCCATCTAACCATCCATTCATCCATCATCCATCCATCCAACCATCCATCCATCCATCCGTCCAACCATCCATCCATCCATCTAACCATCCATTCATCCATCCATCCATCCAACTATCCATCCATCCATCCAACCATCATCCATCCATCCCACCATCCATCCATGCATCCATCCATCCGTCCGTCCATCTATCCATCCATCCATCCATCCGTCTGTCCATCCGTCCAACAACCATGCATTCAACTATCCATCTAACGTTCATCCATCAAGCCATCCATCCATCCAACTATCCATCCATCCATCCAACCATCATCCATCCATCCAACTATCCATCCAACCATCCATCCATGCATCTATCCATCCATCCAACCATGCATCCAACTATCCATCTAACCATGCACCCATCCAACCATCCATCCAACCAACCATCCATCCATGCATCCATCCATCTATCCATCCAACACCTTCTGAAAGAGAAATCATTGTCCTGGTTCAGTCGACGCTGCAGCCCGGATCCAGTGGCGGTGGTTGCCTCTTTTAACCATGCATCCATCCATATCCATCCAGCCATGCATCTATGGATCCATCCAACCAAGCATCCAACTATCCATCCGTCCATGGATCCATCCAACTATCCATCCATCCATCCATCCCTACCGTGGGGTCTGGCTCCACCTGGCTGAACAGGATGCTCACTGGACCACACAGCAAATAAAGGATTTAGTCCGTTCAGTCAACCAGACCAGAAAGTTTCTGAGTGAAGTGACTCCATCGTGGTGCTCGATCAACGTGAGCTGCAGGACACGGGACAGAGGTCCACGTTCAGGCCCACGTGCACACGCCCAGCAGGGATAACCATCAACCACCCTGGGATGCTTCAGATCGTGTCAACCAATCAGATGCTTTATTCTAGCTCGTCAGCCGGCCAAAGACGTGCTGGTTCTGACTCACAGCTCGAGTGAGGTTCAATGGTTCGTGAATGTAATTTCTCTACCAATAATGTGCTCCTGCAACCACCGGACTTCAAACAGAGCTGACATGTGAGAGCTAAAATGAAATCATTGTGAAATAATTCTGGGCTTTTGAGACAAAAAAAAAAAATAATAATTTGCTCCGTTGCAATGTCTGAGCAACATAAAAGGAAGCAAGCAAAAGGAAGTTCAACAGTGGCGGCTACAGCGCTGCAGAAAAGAACCTGCACAGTTAACTAGCGCTTGGAGGAACTACAGAGCGACGCAAGTGACAAGTAACAGGTATCAAAGCCTGCATCAGAAGACTGGACAACCCTACGTAAAACCTAATATGGAGAGCGAAACGGTTTTTAGTACCAGGCTGGTACGACGTCGGTCTCTCAGGTGTACGCCGCCACGCAGCAGCGTAAATCAGGCTGAACTCACCCGCGTGGTGGTGGCGAACATGTACTTGTCTCGCAGCTGGAAGCTGTCCACCTTCTCCAGGATCACCCTGCGGTTCTGCTCGGTCTGGAAGAAGTCCGTGCTGCTGAGGACGGTGGAGACGCCCTGAGGCTCGTGTCTCTGGACCAGCACCGTGGTGGGGAGGTCGTAGGGCTCCACACCCCTGGGATGCCATGGAGGCCGGCGGGTGGAGCGGGTCAGGAGAGGGAGAACGGAGGAGAGAGAACGTTCTGTTAGTTCTTCCTGAAACTCAAAACTGCTTTGATTCAAAGTTCACACTCATTCCCAATCTACTACTAACAATATAAAATAATTAGGGCTACGATTAAAAATTTTAATCGCAATTAATCGCATGATTTCCCTGATTAATCACGATTAATTGCATTGTAATCAAAAATCAAATAATGAATTCAAAAGTAGTGTAAAATGCAGTTTTATTGAAATGTTCTGCTGCCATGTGAACTAAAGTACCATAACATTTGTTGTTCAAACACTTTTAACATCAGCACTTGTCAGTAACACATATTTAGTGTAAATCTCATCTTAAAAAATGTAAAATAAAATAAAGCTTATTGCCACTGCCAGGGCATTAATGTCATCCTGTTTTGATATAAAAATAAAAAAAAAGTCTACAAACAAAATCAAACAAAATGATTGTGTCTCATCACAATCAGAACATTAAAACAGGTAATTTCTGAGGTAACAGCAGAAACTTTTAACGGGGAGTTCAACTTGTCAGTTGTTACAAATAACCTTGTTTCTGTTGAATCCTCCGTCTGGGAGAACTTTAAAATGAAAATGTCCACGTTAAAGTTCAGTAACTTTATCAATCTGTGTTTCATTCATTCTTTCCATTTTCAATTGTCAATCAAAAAAAAAAAAAATTAAAAAGGGACATTTTATTACGTTTTTCATTTTTTAATCTAACACAAAAAAAACGTTAAAAATGCCTGTTTTTTTTTATATTTCAATTTTAAACTTGGATCAAAAATATGTAATGAAAAACGGGCCACAGAACTGAATTTGTTTTATAATGGAGGACTGGACTTTTTGTTGTCGTAACACATCTGAGCCACTAGATGGAGCTGCACTGCAGTAACCAGCTAGAGAACAGCAGGACAGTGAACACATGGAGCAGATCTGATGGAACATGGAGGAATGACGCAAAAGTTTTGTTGCAGTCCAGAATTTTTTTTTTCATACAGAACTGTTAATATTGCTACCTGAGTTGCTACCTGAACTGTAAAGTTCACGGATTTTTACCGTTCTCCATGTCTGTTTTAGCTTTTCCTTATGTTTACTGTTTTCCGTTCCGCAGCAGCCAGTAAAAGACTTTTCAAAACAAAAGCATGTGAGCAACATGCGTTAACGCCTGATAAAATAAATGTCGGCGTTAATAAATTAATGAGTTAATGCGATAATAACGCGTTAACTTGCCCAGCCCTAAAAATAATACATGGTACCTATAATAATTTGAAACAATGGTGCAAGGGTCGGTTTCTTCTCTGGAATGTTCCTTTAACGTCATACCGGGTCCGGCCGCCCAAAGTAGAGCAATTATTCTGCTGTTCACACATAACATTTCTGAATCCCCCCGCTGACAAGGATGCTCTGTTAATTTTTATATATAGGGTGTAAAAAGGCCAATATTGGAGACAATAAATGTCATCTCAGAACAGAGACTATGACAACATGCTGGAGCTGAAACGTCTGTCTGTGGACCCTCCAGAACAGCATCTATTTGCAGCCACCGGCGTACAGCCGGGCCCGTTCAGGATCCCCGTCACGGCTGGAATGAATGAAGGAGGCTCATCGTCCGCCTCCCACATCAGTGTGTTTTCGTCCAGAGCCTCAAGAGCCGAACAAAGGCAGCAGTGTCTGGGCTCGGCTGTCTCTTTCAAAGGTCCCCGTTCAGCTGATGGACACTGTCTGGACTGTGAGTGCTATTAGTAGGCCGTCTCTGCTCCTTCCTTTCAGCCTCAGCCCTGCTCCGGGTTCGGGTTGGGACCTCCTCAGCCACCGTCCTCGCCTGCTCTGACCTTTCCCTAATCTCCACAGATCGTATTTTTAGTTCGGTTTGGGCTGTGAAGCGTTTCTGAGGGGGAATGCCGGGGACGGTCAGTCCTCAGTAGCCCGTCGATGGACATTTCTGTACGGATGGACGGCTGCAGCGTCAATCTGCCACGGGAGGAAGCTGGCCGATAAACATTTACAAAAACAGCATAGGGGCCCTGACAAATCAATAAAGCTGGGGAGGAATAATGCTGACGGAGCAGGACTGATGAGCTGCCTCCCGTCACCTCCCTCCAACCGGTGAGTGATGAGTGTGAAGCATCACAGGGACAACAGGGAGGGTCTCCTCACAGGTCCTCTGGGAAGTCTAAAGGTCCAGGAGCAACACCGTGGGCTTGTTCCACCCATGAAGCTGTTGTTTTCTTATTTCATACATTACTGTCCTCGCATTACGTAAAAAATGACAAACCTACACTTTTACGTTACGCGTCGTCTTGAAACTTCTAACGTGACGCATCTTGTTGGCAACGATGATGCTGCTCGACGTCACGGTTCTTTCATGCTGTCGATGAACGGAGTTAGTGAACGCATGAGACGCATCAGTCCACTCTGACACGCCAACCACACGCTTCGTCCTCAGCAGGGGGGCTGGAGACCCCCCCGGAGACAGGGTGGGACGTGGAGCAGGAGTAGAGCCGCTGCTCCTGCTCATGGAGAGGAGCTGGAGGAGGCGCTTCAGGCGTCTGGTCAGGATGTCTCTCTGTTGGGGAGGTGCTCCAGGTGTGTCCAACAGGTAGAGGGCTGCATCTCTAGGCCGGCCTGGGAACGCCTCAGGATTCCCCCAGAAGGTCCGGAGGAGGTGAAGGTCTAGAGGAGGTGGAGGTCTAGAGGAGGTTGAGGTCCGGAGGAGGTGGAGGTCCAGAGGAGGTTGAGGTCCAGAGGTG
Source organism: Hirundichthys speculiger (assembly GCA_018398805.1). Lineage (NCBI taxonomy): Eukaryota > Metazoa > Chordata > Actinopteri > Beloniformes > Exocoetidae > Hirundichthys > Hirundichthys speculiger. The sequence goes on along the minus strand of JAGFBZ010000976.1, from coordinate 111,455 downwards.
GTGGAGGTCCAGAGGAGGTGGAGGTCCGGAGGAGGTGGAGGTCCGGAGGTGGTGGAGGTCCGGAGGTGGTGGAGGTACACAGGAGGTGGAGATCTGGAGGAGGTGAAGGTCCGGAGGAGGTGGAGGTCTGGAGGAGGTGGCGGTCTGGAAGAGGTGGAGGTCTGAAGGAGGTGGAGGTCTGAAGGAGGTGGAAGTCTAGAGGTGGTGGAGGACTGCAGGAGGTGGAGGTCCGGAGGAGGTGGAGGTCTAGAGGTGGTGGAGGTCCGGAGGTGGTGGAGGTCCCGAGGAGGTGGAGGTCTGGAGGAGGTGGAGGTCCGGAGGTGGTGGAGATACACAGGAGGTGGAGATCTGGAGGAGGTGGAGGTCCACAGGAGGTGGAGATCCGGAGGAGGTGGAGATCCGGAGGTGGTGGAGGTCTGGAAGAGGTGGAGGTCTGAAGGAGGTGGAGGTCTGGAGGAGGTAGAGGTCCTGAGGAGGTGGAGGTCCCGAGGAGGTGGAGGTCCCGAGGAGGTGGAGGTCCGGAGGTGGTGGAGGTCCGGAAGAGGTGGAGGTCTGAAGGAGGTCGAGGTCTGAAGGAGGAAGAGGTCCCGAGGAGGTGGAGGTCTGAAGGAGGTGGAGGTCTGGAGGAGGTGGAGGTTTGAGGAGGTAGAGGTCCGAGGAGGTGGAGGTCTGGAGGAGGTGGAGGTCTGAAAGAGGTGGAGGTCTGGAAGAGGTGGAGGTCTGGAAGAGGTGGAGGTCTGAAGGAGGTCGAGGTCTGAAGGAGGTGGAGGTCTGGAGGAGGTGGAGGTCTGGAGGAGGTGGAGGTCTGAAAGAGGTGGAGGTCTAGAGGTGGTGGAGGACTGGAGGAGGTGAAGGTCTGGAGGAGGTGGAGGTTCGGAGGTGGTGGAGGACTGGAGGAGGTGCAGGTCTGGAGGAGGTGAAGGACTGGAGGAGGTGGAGGAATGGAGGAGGTGCAGGTCTGGAGGAGGTGGAGGTCTGGAGGAGGTGGAGGACTGAAGGAGGTGGAGGTCTAGAGGTGGTGGAGGACTGGAGGAGGTGAAGGTCTGGAGGAGGTGGAGGTTCGGAGGTGGTGGAGGACTGGAGGAGGTGCAGGTCTGGAGGAGGTGAAGGACTGGAGGAGGTGAAGGTCTGGAGGAGATGGAGGTTCGGAGGTGGTGGAGGACTGGAGGAGGTGCAGGTCTGGAGGAGGTGGATGACTGGAGGTGGTGGAGGGCTGGAGGAGGTGAAATCTCAAATTTTGATTTCATTTTAAATTTGATTTCATTGTCATCTTCCATCTTGTCCCAACTTTTTTTTCTAGATATGTTTTGTTATTTCAGGTTGTCATCTTGTTTATTTTTTTAAATGTTGTAATAAAAGTTTTTTTTTAATTAAACCTAATAAGTAACCTAACAGTTTTACGTAAAATATTTGGACATATGTTGACATTTTCTTCAAATCCAAAGACTGAAAAACGATTTCATTGGCTTCAAAAAAAAAAAAAGAAGAAAAGGAAATAATGCCCCATTGCATTTTATTCATTTTAAATGATTCACTGATTATTAATTAACATGGTCGACTATTTATTAAGGGAGCTGTGTAACGTTTCCATCCCATCCTGAATTATTTATTAAACCGCCACATGATTTGTGCAGCTGAAGTGCGGACGTGACCGACTGACTCCATCCTCGCCCAGATGAAGCTGCTGGAGGCGGAGCTAGCTGCTACCTGAGAGCTGACGGGCTTTTCTATGTTCAGGACGTTCCTCACCTCAGAGCACCACGTACCTCAGCTCTGCTAACCCGAGACGGTTGGCGTCTTACCAAAAGTAGGTCTTCACGTGCTCCTGGATCAACACCCACGTCTCCCCGAAGTCGTCTGATTTCCACAGCTACGGAGTTGAGGAGGCGGGGGAGGAGCGGGAGGAAGAGGAGAGGAGAAGATGAGGTAGTGGAGGATGAGGAAGAGGGGGATGGGGCACCGTAAAAATGTAGGTCAAGCTCATTCCTACATTTTGGAGAAGGTTGCAGAGAGCTGCTCCTCCACACGCTAATGAGACAACGAGGAATACTTTACATGGGAATAAATCCACGCTAGAGTTTCAAACTGACACAAATAAGGGTTTCATCAGTGAAAGACAATGTTTGAAAGACTAAAACCTGAAATACAAAGGAATCCTTAAAACTAGGGAAGCACGATAACTGTTTTTTAAACCGATACCGATAACACACACATATACCTAAGATCATTACATCAATACTATGAACAAAACCAGAAATAGTTTGGACTCTTTAAATGAACAGATATTTATTTTTTCCAAAGATAAACTACTGACAAGCCTCTCAAACATTTTCATAACGCTATCAAACAAACCTATTTGATATCTCACATCAACTTAAATAAAGTTCATTACTTTCTGATATAAAAAATAAAGGCTCATTGAACTGATGGAAATACATGCATCAGAATTACTAACTGAAAATGATTAACATTTAAAGGATTTTGGCTTGTGGTTCCATTTAAATTAATACCTTTAATTGAAGTAAATGAGGTTCAGTAGTTTTTATTTTTTTATCTCATGGAAGCTTTAGATGAGAGGAATGAGGGAGAGGAGAGACTGCTGCTGGCTTGCTCACGTTAGCATTAGTTTCCGTTAGCTCACATTAGCGCGATTTCAAAACTCCATGGAAGCGATTGTTATGTTGTAGGTGGCTGATCAGGTTTTACGTATTAAAGCTTGTGCTTCCCTCCTCGTAGAATTCACTCGGAGGATTCGTCACAAATAACCACCAAACTATCTTCTTCTGAAACTTTAACTAAGTTCCACGCCGCCATGTTTGTTTTGATCAGTACGCTGTGCTCATGCTGCATTTAAGGTGTAACGTAAATTCTGACGTTCCCTCGTTTGCTAGTCCTTCTTTCAGCCTTTTCTATTTTTTTCTTTTTTATGTGTAACATGAGGGGAAATAGTGTGAATAGTCAGCAACTACTAAAATTATGACCGACTTAACAAGTTGTTTTCTGGCATGAGGGGGTATTCTTGATTTTCCTTATTGAGTAATCGTTTTTCTGATTATGTCGACGTCACTTGCTGGAGGGACTATGTCTCTCGGCTGGCCTGGGAACGCCTTGGGATCCCCCCAGAGGAGCTGGAAGAAGTGGCCGGGGAGAGGGGGGTCTGGGCTTCCTTACTCCGGCTGATGCCCCCGCGACCCGACCTCGGATAAGCGGAAGAAGACGGTACGGAACGGCACTTGAACATAACATTCACTGCCGGTCATTCAAGGCTCAGAGGGAGCGAGGCACTGCTGTGTTGACAGAAATATATATGTTATCGAGGCTATTCGTCATGATATCGGACTTATCAGGATGACGTCATCATTTCCTGTTGTTATTATTAACAGTAACAGGTCTGACCTCACCCTCCCTCCTTTCTGTGTCTGCTTTACAGCGCAGGACCCGGTAGGATCCACTGACCTGGCAAACTAGTACCATACGACAATCATACCACCTGGTGGAGGTAACGCGCCACTTTTGATGTTTGCCAACTGCTAGTAAAATAAAAAAGAAAAGGAGACGAGCTCACTTGTCCACTGACTTCACCCACGGGACCATCAAGCAAACTGCATTTGTTACAGACATCACCAGCAGCATTCACTCCACACAGGCGTTTCTGTTCTTGCATCAATGTTTCTTTTTCAGGAGTTGTGCTGTCAGCTGACTTCTTTCCTGCCCGACTAAAATAGAAAACACGAGGATGCTCTGGTACTGAGATGAACCAAGTGTCCTATCGGAAGGAAAACTCAAATAAAAATGTTTACACACTTTCAGACATTTAATATTATTTCAGAGATTCAAAACCTTTTAAATTGAACTTTCAAACATTGACTTTCAATGCTTCAACACTCTTATATTCCAAATTTTGACATGGCCTTCTTACTGTAAAGTGTATAAAATTCAGATCTGACATGGATGTTACATAACAACTGTTTCTTCACATCTACAAAAATCACTGAACAGCAGATGAACAATGCAGCTTTTTTTTTTTTTTTTTTGTCAAAACAAGATCTAAGATGGACACAGTGGAGGTGGAGCAGGCCTCTACCTGTTTGTTTGGATGGGAGCTGTCGTAGCCGAGCACCAGGCTGGATCTTCTGGGATGGAGCAGCAGGTCTGTTGGCTTGAAGGGGAGGGAGAAACCCTGGACGCTCTTGCAGAAGTCAAAGGTGTTCCACAGGTAGTTATTGGTCGAGTCCACAAAAAGGTACTGAGGAGGAAAAAGAGAGAAAGAATCAGACAGTTGTTACAACTAAAATGATTTACAGGATCTGGTTTTTGTTCTGTCATCAACTCTCCAACAAGAGCAAACCACACTGATAATACAGTACAATACAGTACAGCTTCTCCTCCTCGTTCCTGCCCTCAACAACTGCAGACATGTAGCATAAAAGCTCTTCAGACTTTTACCGAGCCACCTAAATAAATACGTACAAAACTGCCGCTGCAGTAAAGACCGCTTGAGTACGGGCCACTGAAGTAGGGGCCGCTGCAATACAGACTGCTGCAGTACGGCGCTGCTGCAATAGAGGCAGCTGCAGTACGGGCTGCTGCAATACAGGCAGCTGCAGTACGGACCGCTATAGTAAGGGCCACTGCAGCAGGGGCCGCTGCAATACAGACTACTGCAGTAGGGGCCGCTGCAATACAGGCAGCTGCAGTACGGGCTGCTGCAATACAGACTGCTGCAGTACGGACCGCTATAGTAAGGGCCACTGCAGCAGGGGCCGCTGCAATACAGACTACTGCAGTAGGGGCCGCTGCAATACAGGCAGCTGCAGTACGGGCCGCTGGAGTACAAACACTGCCGTTCTTATGGTAAGGCAAGGCAAGGCAAGTTTATTTCTATAGCACATTTCGTGTACAAGACAATTCAAGGTGCTTTACATAAAACATTTGAAGCATTACAGAGCATTAAAAAGTACATTAAAACGGGGAAATAAAAATAAGACAAAATAATAAAATGCAAAAAGTTAATCAATGGTTGTTTTTGATTAAAAAAAGGAATTCTGACTGTGCTTGATGCAAGCCAGCTAATGCGTTTCATTAACAGCTTAAGAGGATAGCTGCCATGCTGCTAGCTATCTCACTGCTGCCAGTTTTCTGCTCTCATACTAGAACGTACGTTATACCTTGATTGTAGGGCTGGGCGATTTCATCAATTCTGCGATATATATCGATATTTTATTCCCCCAGGGAGTATTGATTTTTCAGCCGCGGGTATCGATATTCTAAGCTCCCTTCAAAACCCCCGTGTCCCGCACGGGTGCTCTTCCTGCAAAGTGCCGCTGTAGAGCATTACTAACCAGTTATCCAGAAGCTTCTTGCTCTTCCAGCTAGAGCTGAGCCAGTCAGGAGGATGGCGGCGAGTATAAACCCAGCGCCTGCGTGCTTAAAAGCAGATGTGTGGGAGCAGTTCGGGTTTAAAAAGAAAAAGGAAAGCGAAGATTTAGACAAAAGTATGGCGGTTTGCAAGCTTAGTCACACAAACGTGAAGTACTCTGGAAATACCACCAACCTGCGAGGCGAGCCCACCTGAAACGTCACCACCCAGACAAGCTAATGCTAACTGAGAGCGAGCCAAACTTTATTTGTCAGGATTTGAGACTGTATTCAGTGGTGGAAAACGCCGGCTTTAAGGGCTGTGTTTACTCTCGTGGCAACGTGTCGCAGTTATCTTGTTGCCGGTATGCTGCAGTTACATTTGATTTATGCTCAATTTTTTAAGCGCGTCTGCACTGTTATTCCACGCCACAACGTAAGAGAACTAGCTAAACTTACTAAACTTATCTCTTGTGTTTTTCCACTTCCTCACCGTCTCGGCCGTATCCAGACCCACATTCATCGCTATCTCCCTCCATGAATTACTAGAATATGTGCTGTCTTTGTAGCGTGGAGAACCAGAATCATACAGATGTGGGTACTTCCTCATTTCTTCGATGACGGGGATGTAAAATTGACCAATCAGAGGCCTCCTTTCTCTCCTCTGTGCGACACTCTCTGCGGTCACCTACCTTTCAGTTCAGTTAATTCAAACAAAGTCATTGGAACAGTCACAAGATGTCACCAAAATCACTTTGTCCTGTTAAAATCTTTCAGAAAATGATGTAAATGTATCTTAAGACAAATATCGATATATATCGTATCGTGAGCCGAGTATCATGTATCGTATTGTATCGCGAGATTAGTGTATCGCTACAGCCCTACTTGATTGAGCATGTTAAATTGAGAAGCGTAGCTATGCAATAGCTAGCTAGCCTGTAAAGAGGCTAGCTACCACAATGCTAGCTTTTTCATCTCCGTGATGAAAAAGCTCCATTATAGTTTGATTTAGCTAATTGCACGCTTATTAAATAACATTTATGCTGCAACTAACTGGCTAGCCAGCTAGCCAATAAATCAGATATGCTAAATATAAGGAGGCTAATAGCATTGCGCTCAGTACATTAGTATAAGGACTTGGGGCATGCTTGCAGTTTGATTCAACGTTTATGGCTGTTTACGTTCAAGCTGTTGGGAACGTTTACTGCTTCGGCGGGCAGGATGTGTAATACTGGAAGTCACCACTTGGGAACAGACTACAGATGCAGAGTCATAAATACGACTGTACGCACGAAGTCGGCACAGAGTACGGTACGCTAGCACCATGAGCACAAGCGCTATTGGAGATGTTGCATTCGGCCATTACAGCAGTGCTTTGTCGGGACAGGAGCTCGTCTCATTTTACCAATGCGGGAAATTCATGATGAAAAACACAGACGGTATCTTTGTACGTCCTCAGTGACATCCGACAACCTGCTGTGTCCAACACACCACCACGCACAACGAGCCGCAACCACAGCGGAGCTTTCCGCCCGCACTCTGTCCCGACCTGCGCTAGCGCCTCTAGCGTTCCAAGAGGATATGGCACCTTACATATGTGTCGCGTAATTTTTGAGGACACACTTCACTGGCGTGACAAGCAGATGCAAGATGCAAGCATCAGCCCTGGCGCGTTCAATGTACATGTTGTAAACGGCGAGTTTATTCCAGACCTAAAGACCTCCTGTTGCCAGTTTTTCTAGTTCGCACGTAAAAAAAAAAAAAAATGTCCCAGTGTTAAAAGCTGAGCATATTTACAGTGAAAACCTTCTCACTGTTCTACGAAGGCAAAAAAATAAAATTAAAATAATCGTTCTGTAATTGTAAACAAAGTAAAATGTTCAAATAATTGCACCCAGCCCCACTAGTAACCATGGTGAGCATCTGTCTCAGTGCTGTGATGATGTTTCTTCTGCTTTCATCTCAGAAGGACATTTAAGACGCAGACTGAGACTCCTCATCTGTCCATCCAGCCTGGTTCTGTTCATTTGTCCACAATATTCCCACTTCTTTTTTTTTATTCTTCTTAGCTACCTATATATCTGTTCACAGCACTGCATTTGTGGATTTTTTAAGCCGTTTTCTAATCTCATCCTGGAATACTTCCACCACGTCCCAGTTCATGTCCCCTTGGAGAGTCTCTGGAATGCTTCTGGAAATTTACTATAAATTTTCCGGCTCCGGTTATTTGCTCCTCTGAAGTTCCAGGAGACGTTGTGCAACAGTTTTTTGAGCCGAGCCGCGCTGAAGCAACACAACAAGCCGACACGTAGAGCGACGGGCGGGATTTAATGGGAATCGCTTCTCACAGACGGACGGAGAAGTGAAACCAGACCTCAGGTGCTCGGGTGACGTCAGCAGCCGCCGGCTGACTGATGCACAGTGGAGCTTTGTTAATTCGGCCCCAGCGGGACCAGAGGACGTCCAACAGCTCAGAGGAGCCGGCGCCGCTGAAGAATAACAAGGAGCACATTAAACCCAGAGTGCCTGGACGGCTTTTTATTTCCTCAATTAAGATGATGTATTTCTATATCAGCACTTTGCCGCGTTCTGCACTGAGTGCTGACTAAAGCAGAAGTAATTTAATTATTATATTAAAGCACCAGGTTTAGAGGTTGTTTTTTTTTTTTTTTTTGCAGCAGCAGTGCTTGCAAATTCATATTTCCAGTTGCAGAGAAAAAAACAGCATGATAAAACTATTTATGTTGCTTTAAGAACTACATTCAAGCATTTATCTAACTGGTCAAACTGGACCTCAGACTGGATTTGGCTGTGATCACTTCTCATCATGGCTTCCAGTTATTCTGAGGAAACGGTTCAACATCTTGAGAAAGCTTCGTCTATTTTCTTTCTGGGGGTTGGATGAAAAGATCAATACCACTCTGAAGTCTAGGCTTCCCAGAGCGCCAGCGCTCGCTCCAGTAATCCTGCTACCGCTGCCAGCAGCTGACGGCTCCACGCTTTTTCCACGGCCCATAGACCGACGCCGACGTGCACTGGTTATCTTTGGAGCCGCAGCCGCTTCCCCGCTTCCAAACTTCAATCCGCACTCGGATGAGGAGCTGAGGGTGGAACAAACTCTGCTTCAGGCCAGCGGTGGAGATTCAGCTCCTGAAAACACACCGTTGAGGACACTGCTGAAGCGCTCGGCTCTGGTGGCCGCCGACACGCGCAGGATGGGCGGGTGGCCGCTGTGGAGCGGTTCAGGCCGGTGGTTCGATTCTGTCTGCAGATATTTCGTTTATTTTCCACTAAATTAAAGAAAAAAAAAAACGCTTGTTTTCAGGTTTTCAGTGAAAAAAAATGACTTTGAATTACGGCAGTTATACAGAAAAATGATTATCGCAACATTAATGTGTGTAGTATATATTATATATTTAATATTATATTATAATAATATTAGGGCTGGGCAAGTTAACCCTGTTATTATCGCGTTAACACATTAATTTATTAACACAGACATTTATTTTATCGCACGTTAACGCATGTTGCTCAAATGCTTTTGTTTTGAAAAGTCTGTTACTGGCTGCTGCAGAACTGGAAGATAATTTGCAGGTAAACATAAGGAAAAGCTAAAACAGACATGGAGAACGGTAAAAATCCAGGAACTTTACAGTTCAGGTAGCAACTCAGGTAGCAATATTAACAATTCTGTCTAAAAAATATTCTAGACTGCAGCAAAACTTTGTGTTCATTCCTCCATGTTCCATCAGATCTGCTCCATGTGTTCACTGTCCTGCTGTTCTCTAGCTGGTTACTGCAGTGCGGCTCCATCTAGTGGCACAGATGTGTAATGACAACAGAAAGTCTAGTCCTCCATTATAAAACAAATTCAGTTCCTGTGGCCCGTTTTTTAATTTCGTATTTTTGATCCAAGTCTAAAATTGAAATATAAAAAAAGGACATTTTTTGTTTTTTGTGTTAGATTAAAAAACGAAAATTGTAATAAAATGTTTTTTTTTTTAATTTTTGATTGACAATTGAAAATGGAAAGAATGAATGATACACGGATTGGTAAAGTTACTGAACTTTAACATGGACATTTTCATTTTAAAGTTCTCCCAGAAGGAGGATTCAACAGAAACAAGGTTATTTGTACCAACTGCCAAGTTGAACTCCCCGTAATCGCAATAAAAAATTTTTATCGTTCCCAGCCCTAATAATAAAATATATGTCCAATTCAGATGAAACCTTTCCACCTCAGATGCTAATTTAGAGGCTAATTAACACGATATTATCATCTAATTCAACATTACGAGCGTAGCTGTTTTTCCAATTACCAGAATTTCCTCTATTATTTTTTTTAACTAAAGGCTGATTCATTTGCAGCATCATAACGATGGCGCGACCTCCACTGGGCGCTGACGTGCACCTCCCAGACGTCACTAAGTGTCATGTCAAAACGGACTGCAGGAAATACCACTGGTCTGTTTGGTGGACTTGTTCTTCTTCGTCTTCATATTTCCCGCCGCTACGTCTTCTTCGCCGTCTTCAAGTTGGGCAGAACGACAGTTTGCGACCGATGCTCGACATTTATCAGCTGTAACTCACATTAAATCTACTTCACGTGCTCCGCTGATGCGTCTGAGCTAGGGATGCACATGGTTAACCGTTTAACCGTCAACCGATAACAGTAACTGTAACCGATTAATACTAACGGTCAATTTTGTTTTTAAGCTACGTAATTCAATCAACTCATGGGGGCGTGTCGACAGGTGCAACAGACCTCTGATTGGTCAATTCTACATTCGCGTAGAAAAGAGCGCGTCATCGAAAAAATGAGAAAGTACCCACATCTGTACGATTCTCGTTCTCCGCACTACAAAGACAGCACATATTCTAGTAATTCATGGAGGGAGATAGCGATGAATGTGGGTCTGGATACGGCCGAGACGGTGAGGAAGTGGAAAAACGCAAGAGATAAGTTTAGTAAGTTTAGCTAGTTCGTGATTGTCGCTCTTGTGTTGTGGCGTGGAATAACATAGCGGAGACCGCGCTAGTATAAATCAAAAGTGACAGCGGCATCTCTGCGACAAGCTGACGGCGACACATTGCTGCGAGAGTATACACGAGGAAGTGTCCGCATGCGTCCACGACAACGCGCGCAACATCGCGGCAGTCAACCCTCCCGGACTTATCGGTTAACGGTTCTTAATTGTTAAAGGACGTCGGTTAACGGTCATAAAAAAAATCCAAAATGTGCATCCCTAGTCTGAGCTGTATAAAAAGCGAGTAGAGAAACGGAAACTTCGGCGCCGTGAGCTACAGCGCTGCAGAAAAGACCACGCACTGCCCTCTAGCGACTGATGGCGGAATTACAGAATGAAACAACAACATGTAAGCACAAACGTCAGAGATGAAAACAAAAAAATATGAATCACCTGTGGAAGTGACAGGGCTCTAAAGACGCCATCCAGTCGGGTGCGTGACCCGAGCGAAGTCACTGCACCGTTGGCTTTCTTCAGTGAACAGCACCGTGAAGGCGGGGCTTCGGAAGCGGGTTGTACTTTTCCATGGTGTGCTGTCTCCAGCTGGACCTTGAACCCCAAGTCAGAGCAGCCTCTATGAACTCGACTGCGTTTGTTCGCTGTAATAACCGAAGGGACGTCTACTGAACCCTGTCGTCATTAAACTGTTCACCTCGACCGTGTAATCGAGCACTCAGTCTGGATGGTGTTGAAACCATAATTACTCGCAAGTGCTGACATTGTAAGGGACATCTGAAGTTAAACAGACTAACAGACATGAGAGGACGTCCCAACAGCCTCCATGGACGACCGCAATCCATCACGTGATGTCGTAATTTAACAAAAACACCAGAAGAGCTTTGAACAGAAACACCACAATATAAAATCACCAAAGGCTCCAACGCTGCACGACCATGAAATCAGTGAAAGCAGATGATCTGCCAACTGAATCTTAACAGCCGGTCCGAACAAGCAGGTGCAGCTTAACCGACCGTCACGTGTATGAGAGGAAACTGGAAAGAGGACGTGAAATTCACCGACAGAGATGGCAACGCTCCCAAGCTACTTTTGATTCAGCGCGTCGCCAGTGTCCTTCAGGGAACCGAGGAAACGCAAAGAGACATGACAGCCAGTCGGGGCTGTAGCACACATCCAGACGCAGGAGGTCCGGCAGCACCATGAACCGAAAGGCCTCATGGAAGGACCCAAGGGTTGGTGCTCAGAGACCAAAGATGCTCTGCATGGAACCCGGACCCGGTAAATCCTCCAGGTACTATCATTGCCATTCATGTGTCTGTGGTGCAAGTGCACGTGTTTCCATGCTGTGTAATGATCCTGATGAATAAATAACCGATCATAAATATGTGATTTTCTGTTGGTCTTTAGGCCGAGACGCACGTCTTCTTGTGTTCACGACTCTTGGAACCTTGTTAAAACAGATTTTAAGCAAACGTGCAGAAAAGAAAGTTTTTTTGTGCTTTTTCTGAGCTTTCTGGCCAACCAGAGGTAATTCTGGGGTGCAGACCTCCAAGTGGTTAACCGGAGTCCTCGCCTCCAGAAGTAACGGCAACATCTCTGCAGTCATGCTCCAGTCCTGCAGGTTCTGCTCAGCATTTAATGAAAAAAGCCGTTTACACGGCTGCCAACCTGGCGCCATCACAAAACATGCAGAAGTCACTGTCTCAGGGGGTTTTTGTTTGTGGGTTTATCTGACGCTTTCTCAGTGATCTTGTGCTTACTTTTGTTTTTCCTGTATGTTTTCTGTACTTTTCCTTTTGTTTGTCTAACTTCTGCTTTGTGTTTAGCTTGCTTACATCATTTCCTGTTTTTTTTTCCTCTGAGAGACACCTGGTTTGACCTCCTTGTTTGTGGCCTGATGATCCCCGTCTCTTCTTCTTTCTTATAAGAACCTGAGTGTCAGGAGGAATGTGTTCATCCTCCTGAGACCCAGTGAAACAAAAAACGTATTCTTTAATAATAATTATATTGTTAAAAAAAAAAAAAGAAGCTACAGATGTCTCTTGGGGAACTTGGTCATCAGGTCAAATATCCACTGGAGATCCACAGAGGATCTCCCCTCTTCTGACTCGTTCTCCCTTTGCTAGTCCGTTTGTTGTTCTTGCCTCTGCATCGAGGCTTCTGGGTTTCTCCTGGATATCTGGTTGTGGAAGTGCTTGGAGGGGGGGTCAAAAGATCAATAAAACTTTGGCTGGAGCAACAAAAACCAGTACGATTTTGATTACATGACTTCAATACTGAGTTTTGAAAAAAATCTGATGCGATTATATGACTGTAGAAATAAATTACTGTAATTAAAACCAGTAGCTCTGTAGCTATATTATATTCATATCATATTGTAAATGAGTGTCTTCCTTATGCCAAAATTTATTAAACTGGTATTGAAAAAAGTATTAATCAAGTATCAGTATTGAAGACGAGGCATCAGTTTTAGTACAGGCATTGAGACATTTTAAACGATTCCCAGCCCTGATGACTGTCCTTCCTTTGCAACACTCGTTATGTGACAAAGTCCTGTTTCTCTTTCAGTTCATGTGCTTAGTTGGTCCTCAGGAAGAACCACGGAAATGCACTGTTGACTTCCAGCAAGCAGGACAATCCAGGCGCAGTCTTTGTGGAAGGTAGAATGGCGCCCACCAGGTTCAAACGCTCCAAAGTTTGGCTTCACTTCACCAAAGAAAGATGGCAACAAGGCAACTAGCAGTCATTGTAAAGTGGAGATAACAGCGTCGGGAGGGAACACGGCTAACATGCAGAAACATTTGCGCACACACCATGCTAACGAGTGTCGTGTTTTTGACACTTCAGACTGATGGATCTCAACTCAGCAGCAGTAGCCAAGCTAAGATCACCTCTGGTAACTCTGGTTAAGTAGCTATCCCACTGCCTATGTGTGCTTCTTTGTAAAACACGCTATGACATTAACACTATGCTATTAAACGAGTGCCTTCTGCATTACACTTAGAAGATGACCGTGACGAGAGAGAGAGATGGCTCAGAGTCTGGCAGCACTCAGCTAGGCTGGAAGACCTGATTATTTTTCTGCAAAAGAATTGTTAATTCTTCATAGTATTTGCAGATTTGTACTATGCACTGTTCCATTGTATTTGATTGTATTTATCTTTCTTTATTATTTTTGAGTGCTTAGTGAGCTCATATATCCTTATAAAAGGTAGATTTTTTTCATTTATATTAGGAAAAATCTGTTAGTAAAATGTTACACATTCTTGTGTATTTGCACAGTTACATATTACAACAGTTAACACGTTATCCAGACTTTGGGCCTCTTTTGACCTCACTGTTGAGTTTGTAAGGTCGTGACTTCTAAGTAAAAAAAAAAAATGATACTAAGGGCCAATTCCAATTCCTCCCTTAACCCTCAATCTCAACCCTCGCCCTTAACCCTCAATTTTTGGCCCTCAATCTTAACCCTCGAAAGTAAGTGTAAGGGCTAGCTTGTGACTTAGAAATGGGACACCCCTTGAGTGCAGTTACGTCTTCAGACTGAAATGTATCAGAGCCGTGTTGTCTCTGTATTCCCTGAAATGACACAGGGATAACATTAAAAAGAGCGCCGTATATTCTCCAAATAATATTAGCAAATAACACAATAGAGGATACATTATTCAGTCCTCCGTCGCTACACAAGTAACGTGAAGCTGACCCGGGCCCGCCGGCCGCTGGCGACCGGGACAGGGACCCGCCGCCCGCAAGGACCCGCGACCGCCCGGGACCCGCCGGCCGCAGGGACCCCCGGCCGCAGGGACCCGCCGGCCGGCGACCCCGGGACCCGCCGGTGCCAGGACCCACCGGCGACCGGGACCCGCTGGCCGCAGGATCCGCCGATGGCAAACATCGTAAAGTAAAAAAATAAATGTTACGCAACAACGATGTTAATCCATGAAAAAAGTCTTAAACAAAGACAATAAGATGGTTTCGTAACATTTATATCTTTAAGATATACAAAGATACTTACGTTTGAAGCTAGCTTTTTTTGACACCATTCTTTTCAAAGATGTCTTGGCTAAATTACCCAGTGCCTTCTGGGTATCCCTTACTGCCAAGGGTGGTCTCGGAAAATCTCAATTTTGAGGGCGATACAGCCCTCAAACTCGTCCCTCAATTTGACTTGCTAAGAATTGGGACAACACTTGCCCTTAGTGTGAGCGCGCATTTTTGAGACTGAGGGTTGAGATTGAGGGTTAAGGGAGGAATTGGAATTCACCACAATAAAACTGTTTGTTCTCCATTTTCCCCAAATTAGAATCGATAAGACAATCGATAAAGAATCGAATCGTTAAACAGTATCGATAATGGAATCGGAAAAAATCTTAACAATTCCCATCCCTACCCACCACTGCCCTCCCACTTAACCTCAGATCATACATGTGACTCCACAGAACTCCACTATGAACTGGACTTGAGCCCTTACTGGAGACTAGATACTGCACAAACTCTCAATGTTACTGTTAGTTTCCAAAGATCCAACTGCTGGGATACCACTGGGATTGTACTTTGGACTCATGCACTTTTGCACTTTTGTTGTTTTGTTTCATTATTATGAATGACCCATTTTTCCAATCTTGAATTTGAGTTGCAGTTCCAGTTCGTGCAGCTTCGAGGTGACTGTAAACACACCTTCAGTCCACTACTCCTGCCCCCCCCACCTGTTTAAGGCTCGTGCAACACCAGCCTCAACACACTGACATCCCACCTGTGAGCAGCCATGCATGCAGCATTATAAGCCCAAGACTCAGATCTGCTGACATGGCTGCTAGTTTTTTTTATCTTTCACTTCTAGCCATGTCTCTGTACGAATATCTCTCCTCTCATCACAGCTCTTGCACGCAGACACATGTAACCATAGAAACCCTGAAACCACAAGACCTGCCCCACGTGACACATCAAAACTGCACTTCTGCTTCCCCGTGCTCGCTGCACGTCCACCTGGTTCTTCGCTGACTGGGACTCACCCTCCGGTTGTCTGCAGGGCTGTGGTAGAACTGAGAGATGACCTGCTTGCTGCCGTCCTTCGCGTTGGCCCCCAAGAGCTGGAACTTATCTGAGATGAGGGCGAAGGTCCTCCCGTAGTCGTAGGAGACGTAGACCTGCAGGGACAGGAGGAAGCAGTCAGCGTCTGATCCCTGATAACAGCAGGGGTGACTGAGATCTACGCTGCTGCTCTGGGAGCTGTTACAGCTAGAGACGCACCATCACTGTTTTTTAAAACCAAACTTTCAGCTCCTAAAGGCCGATACCGATAACCGATAACACACACATATACCTAAGATCATTTCATCAATACTATGAACAAAATCAAAAATAGTTTGGACTCTTTAAATGAACAGATATTTATTTTTTCCAATGAAAAACTATTGTCAAGCCTCTCAAACATTTTCATAAAGCTATCAAACAAACCTATTTGATATCTCACATTAACTTAAATAAGGTTCATAACTGACTGATATAAAAAATAAAGGCTCCTTGAACTGATGGAAATACATGCATCAGAATTACAAACTGAAAAGGATTTACATTTAAAGGATTTTGACTTGTGGTTCTATTTAAATTAATACCTTTAATTAAAGTAAATGAGGTTCAGTGATTTTTTTTTTTTTATCTTATGGAAGCTTTAGATGAGAGAGATGAGGGAGAGGAAAGACTGCTGCTGGCTTGCGCACGTTAGCATAAGCTCGCGTTAGCACGATTTTAAAACTCCATGGAAGCGATTGTTATGTTGTAGGTGGCTGATCAGGTTTTACGTATTAAAGCTTGTGCTTCCCTCCTCGTAGAATTCACTCTGAGGATTCGTCACAAATAACCACCATACTATCTTCTTTTGAAACTTTAACGAAGCTCCATGCCATCGCCGCCATGTTTGTTGTGATCAGTATGCTGTGCTGCAGGCTGCATTCAAGGTGTAACATAAATTCCCACGTTCCTTCGTTCTTTCAGCCTTTTCTATTTTTTTTCTTTTTCATCTGTAACATGTGGGAAAATACTGCAAATATTAGTTCAAGTCAGCAATTACTCAAATTATGACCGACACAATGGGGGGGTATTCTTGATTTTCCTTATTGAGTAATTATTTTTCTGATTATCCCAACATTACTTGAACATAACATTTACTGCCGGTCATTTAAGGCTCAGAGGGAGCGAGACACTGCCGTGTTGACAAAAATATATATGTTATCAGGGCTATTCATCATGATATCGGACTTATCGGAAAGACGTCATAATTTCCTGTTATCGGCCCGATAGTTATCGTGCACCCCTAGTTACAGCTACTGGGAACTAGGGCTGTAACGATACACTAATCTCACAATACGATATGATATATATTGATAATCATCTTACAATACACTAACATCATTTTTTGAAAGATTTTAAAGGGACAAAGTGATTTTGGTGACATCATGTGAGTGTTCCAATGACTTTGTTTGAATTAATTGAACTGAAAGTGTCAATTACACATTATATGGCTGACAGGCAGCTTGCAAATGCTGGAAAAAATTAATAAAAGATGTGTTGAGAAAAGTTTCATTTATTTAAACAGTGCAAATTGTTGCTTGGAAGCTTTCAAAGGTGGGACACGGGGGTTTTGAAAGAAGCTTAGAATATCGATACCCGCGGCTGAAAAATCGATACTCTCTGGGGAAATAAAATATCGATATATCTTGCAGAATTGATAACATCGCTCAGCTCTACTGGGAACAGTTGAAGCTGTGTGTGAAAACATAATCAGAATGATCACAGTGGCTCTTAGTGTCCAGACGAACAACAGCAAGTGACTTTTTTCACGGTGACATTAACAAAAATCAAGCACAAAACGATAATAATAACGAGGACAAGCGGCGATCAGACCTCTATGAAAGCAGGTGTTTCGTCAGTTTGCCGCTCTGGAGCATTCAGGTGCGTGTTAACAAAATGGCAGGAGGGAAAGACATCAGCAAGAGTTTTAGAGAGGCGTCTGTTGCTGCACATCGGTGTGAGCGGTGTTTCCAAATGATCTGGAGTTAAATGTTCTACACTCAATTCAAGACAGCTGTCAGTCTTCTCTGGAGCCGACGTCCCAGCAGATCTGGACTGATGTCCCCTGGACAGATGAGACCAGAGTGGAGCCCAGGAGACCAGCAGGAACCCCTCAGACCCACTGTCAAACACGGTGGTGGAGGGGTCATGATTTGAAGTTATTTTGCAGCTACAGGACTTGGAGACCTTGCAGTCATCGGCTTTCGGATGTTGTGTGTAGTTGACAATGACGCCTGTGGACGTATAAGCAAGACAAAAATACCCAGCAGCCTCGTCTTCACAGTACGCTGTAACATAAACACCTCTGGAACTTGTTCATCTTCATCTTCAGATGTTTACAGGTCTAATCTGAAGCCAGACACGTCGGTCTGCAGCCTCCTGACATCTCCTGACAGTTCAAGCTGGACTTTCTCAGCATCGGATGACGCTGTTGTCCTTTCAGACCGAAGGACCCAGAACCCTGATGGCTGCTTTTAATGGTTTCAGCATGAATCATCCGCAGATTTAACTCTTAGCTGTTAACACATCCACTCCACGCTGATGGAGAAACGCAGTTACCGGCAGATGATCTCACTGGAGCCGAATGGCACTGATGGAGTCAACAGAAGTGTAATTATCATCTGTGTGTAACATTCCTGCGGCGGACGTAGTCGGCTCCAGCTTCTGCTCGCTGCGATTGCTGATGAAGCTGATGTACGAAGCTGATTACGGTCAGAAAATTTGGATCTGAGAACAAAAAAGATCTGAAAAGGGAATGAGCAAACATCGCCGCCACCATCTCTGCTTTCCATCAGAGTGATTGACAGATATGGCAAAAAAAGTCCATCTCAGCTCAAAACATGCAATTTAAATGGAGCTGAAAGCACTTTTCAGCCTCGTCCAGGTTACGACGGGTTTAACGGCGTGTTTCCCACACTGAAGCCACGCTGTTTCAGCTCGTAACACTCAACTACGTACGTACACTCGTTAGAGCTGCTCAACACCGCTTCACTGGCAGTTAAAGAGGAGCGCAGTTCATCACAGTGATGCCGTTTCAGCTGTCGGCCACCTTCCTGCCATCATACAACAGCATAAATTAGAGTCTGGGAGTCTGATTTAGCCGCAGAGTCGAGACCAGGCTGGACCTGGATATATTCGGACATTTTCTCCTTTGGCTCCTCCATGTAGGTATCTTCATTTAGGTGTTTCCATACAGGAAGTAGAAATGGCGGCAGAAGAACCGCTGTTGTTTTGCAGTGTGTGCGACGGGCCCAGGTATACTCACGGAGCTGGTTTTGGGCCCGGTGGCCGCCGCGCTGTCTCGGGCCAGAGCCACGATCACGTTGCTCTTCTCTCCGGCCCAGTGGACCACCATCTGGTTGTGGGAGTCATTCAGGTTGGCCTGTGGGTCATAAAAGGACCAGAGAAAAGATGTTAGATTTCAAAAGGAGACAGGAACAAACCAACATAAAGTCAAGACGATTCCCTCCCCCAACCCCCCCCCCCCCCCCCCACCCCCCCCCCCCCCCCCCCCCCCCCCCCCCCCCCCCAATTTCTAATAAAATAACCAAGTTCAAGGAATTTGATTTGAATAAAAACATCCCACAGCTGAAAGGCTTCAACAACGCTCCTCGTGGACGACACTTTTACCGGCTCTGGCAGATTCAGAGAACGTCAGAAAGACCGGCTGAACTTTTACAAATGGAGCCTCAAAAGCTTTAAAGGTAGGGTAAGGGATTTCTAGATACAATCACAGCTGTTGATATTTGAACAAAAAACACCCAACATGTCCTTCCAGTCGCCCCCATCACCAGTCGCCCCTTCACCAGTCGCCCCTATCACCGGTTGCCCCATCACCGGTCGCCCCATCAACGGTCACCCCAACACCAGTCGCCCCAACACCAGTCACACCACCATCACCAGTCGCCCCCAACAACAATCGCCCCATCATCAATCGCCCAAACACCAATCACCCCAAGACCAGTTGCTCCCATCACCAGTCGCCCCATCTCCAGTCGCCCCAAACGCCAGTCGCCCCCCACCACCGGTCGCCCCATCATCAGTCGCCCCATCACCAGTCGCCCCAACACCAGTCGCCCCCACACCAGTCGCTCCCATCACCAGTTGCCCCCAACACCAGTCGCCCCATCACCAGTCGCCCCATCACCAGTCGCCCCCTCCCCAGTCGCCCCACCATCACCCGTTTGTGACTGGCTGGAGCAGTGTTTGTTGTGCTCCGGGGTCCCTCACTAACGGAGCTACAGCTGAGTGTGAAGATCAGGAACCTGCTTCAGAAAAAAAAGGTTCAACTAACTTGAAACTGAAAAAGAAACAAACCCTGAGATGAGAAACCGAAGAGTTTCTGGTTCCACGCTGACAGAGTCGGTTCTGTCTGAGTCGGTTCTGTCCGAGTCTGTCGACTCTGAGTTACAACTATGAAAAGACAGCAACGTTTTATTAAAAACCGTTGTAAATCATTGATGACATCAGTTTCATAATCCTGGGGTTACTTGAAATCCTGTGAAATTCTTCTTTGACATGGCCAGGATGCAGCTCAGAACCAGAACCAGGATGCAGCTCAGAACCAGAACCAGGATGCAGCTCAGAACCAGAACCAGGTTGTTCCTGCTGACGAGGCTGCAGCCAGAAACCCCGCCCACTTTTAAAGTTTATTAACGGATAACACAATAAAACAACCCAAGATATTCTGTTTGGCAAGTATGGACATACGACGGGTGAAGGTCATGTAACTGGTTGTGTTACAATGGAAATAAAAAATAAAAAATATGAATATAAAACACACACTTTCAACTCCAAAGACGACCAAAGTTATTTAATTATTTCAGCGGCCACTTGGTTTCAGATTTGGTGATGACGTGCAGTAATTATCTGGAGCGCCTGAACTCAACATGTCAACCAATCCACGTGATGACTCGGTCTACCGCCAACTACCTGTCAGTCACACTGTGCACGCTGGTCTCCATGGCAACAAGAGGAGGAAACCTCCTCCTTCAGAGAGAGAGCTAGAGGGTTAGGGTCTGAGGTTTAGGGTTCAGTCCTAGTTAGGGTCTGAGGGTTAGGGTTCAGTCCTGGTTAGGGTTAGGGTCTGAGGTTTAGGGTTCAGTCCTGGTTAGGGTCTGTTAGGTTCAGTCTGGTTAGGGTCTGAGGTTTAGGGTTCAGTCCTGGTTAGGGTCTGAGGTTTAGGGTTCAGTCCTGGTTAGGGTCTGAGGGTTAAGGTTCAGTCCTGGTTAGGGTCTGAGGTTTAGGGTTCAGTCCTGGTTAGGGTCTGAGGGTTAGGGTTCAGTCCTGGTTAGGGTCTGAGGGTTTAGGGTTCAGTCCTGGTTAGGGTCTGAGGTTTAGGGTTCAGTCCTGGTTAGGGTCTGAGGTTTAGGGTTCAGTCCTGGTTAGGGTCTGAGGTTTAGGGTTCAGTCCTGGTTAGGGTCTGAGGGTTAGGGTTCAGTCCTGGTTAGGGTCTGAGGTTTAGGGTTCAGTCCTGGTTAGGGTCTGAGGTTTAGGGTTCAGTCCTGGTTAGGGTCTGAGGTTTAGGGTTCAGTCCTAGTTAGGGTCTGAGGGTTAGGGTTCAGTCCTGGTTAGGGTTAGGGTCTGAGGGTTAGGGTTCAGTCTGGTTAGGGTTAGGGTCTGAGGGTTAGGGTTCAGTCCTGGTTAGGGTTAGGGTCTGAGGGTTAGGGTTCAGTCCTGGTTAGGGTTAGGGTCTGAGGGTTAGGGTAGGGTTCAGTCTGGTTAGGGTCTGAGGTCTGAGGTTAGGGTTCAGTCCTGGTTAGGGTCTGAGGGTTGAGGTTAGGGTTCAGTCCTGGTTAGGGTTGAGGGTTAGGGTTAGGGTTCAGTCCTGGTTAGAGTCTGAGGTTTAGGGTTCAGTCCTGGTCTGGTTAGGGTCTGAGGGTTAGGGTTCAGTCCTGGTTAGGGTCTGAGGTTTAGGGTTCAGTCCTGGTTAGGGTCTGAGGGTTAGGGTTCAGTCCTGGTTAGTCCTGGTTAGGGTCAGTCTGAGGTTTAGGGTTCAGTCCTGGTTAGGGTGAGGTTTAGGGTCAGTCCTGGTTAGGTTAGGTCTGAGGGTTAGGGTTCAGTCTGGTTAGGGTAGGGTTAGGGTCTGAGGGTTAGGGTTCAGTCCTGGTTAGGGTTAGAGTCTGAGGTTAGGGTTCAGTCCTGGTTAGGGTTAGGGTCTGAGGGTTAGGGTTCAGTCCTGGTTAGGGTCTGAGGGTTTAGGGTTCAGTCCTGGTTAGGGTCTGAGGTTTAGGGTTCAGTCCTGGTTAGGGTCTGAGGGTTAGGGTTCAGTCCTGGTTAGGGTCTGAGGGTTAGGGTTCAGTCCTGGTTAGGGTTAGGGTCTGAGGTTTAGGGTTCAGTCCTGGTTAGGGTCTGAGGGTTAGGGTTCAGTCCTGGTTAGGGTCTGAGGGTTAGGGTTCAGTCCTGGTTAGGATCTGAGGGTTAGGGTTCAGTCCTGGTTAGGGTCTGAGGGTTAGGGTTCAGTCCTGGTTGGTCCAATTTTTTTCATCTTTACTGACACGCAGAGCTGCAGAGGATAAACAAAGAATAAAAACTCACACAGAAACACTGAATGGAGCTGAACTGCTTCTGTGTCACAGGTAAACACTGCTACGACTCACCGACACCGAGACCCGCCTTCTCTGACTGCATCTCCCATCAGGCACAGGGATCAATGAGAGGAGGCGGCGTGTTATTCCTCGCTGTCCCTCATCTTTTATTGATGACTCAGAGCGGGGAGCGGGCGCCTGAAAGGCCCCGCCGCTTTTGTGCCTGAAAGCCCCGTTTTCCTGCACTTCCCTGACGACGGTTGTCAGCGGCAACGCAGGCCCCGCCTCCGCCGGGAGCAGCAGCCACGATCCACCAGTGCTCAACATTGGAGGTGCTCCTCCCACGGCGGCCTCAGAAATCTATAAAACCAGTGCAGCAGCGAGACACGGTGAGGTCTGGGTTCAGGGGAGGCGTCACGAGGGACGGACCAGAGAGAAACGTGGTCTGGTCCTTCAGCATAAAACTGTCACATCCCGCACCAGCAGAGCCGACATCCCGCACCAGCACACGCCGACATCCCGCACCAGCAGAGCCGACATCCCGCACCAGCACACCGCCGACATACCGCACACGCCGACATCCGCACACCACCTGCACCAGAGCCGACATCCCGCACCAGCCACCACCGACATCCGCACCAGCACACCCGACATCCGCACCAGCACACCACTGACATCCCGCACCAGCACACATCCGCACCAGCACACCGCCGACATCCCGCACCAGCACACCACTGACATCCCGCCCCACACCAGCACACCACCGACATACCGCACCAGCACACCGCCGACATCCCGCACCAGCACACCGCCGACACACCGCACAGCACACGCCGACATCCCGCACCAGCAGCACCGCACCAGCCGACATCCCGCACCAGCAGCAGCAGAGCGACATCCCGCACCAGCAGAGCCGACATCCCGCACCAGCACACCGACATCCGCACCAGCACAGCCGCATCCCGCACCAGCACACCGCCGACATCCCGCACCAGCACACGCCGACATCCCGCACAGCACCACCCCGACATCCCGCACCAGCAGAGCCGACATCCTGCACCAGCCACATCCCGCACCGCACACCGCCGACATCCCGCACCAGCAGAGCCGACATCCCGCACCAGCACACCGCGACATCCCGCACCAGCACACCGCCGACACCGCCGCCGACATCCACCGCACCATCCCGCCCCAGCACACGCCGACATCCCGCACAGCAGAGCCGCATCCCGCACCAGCAGAGCCGACATCCCGCCACCAGCAGAGCCGACATCCCGCACCAGCAGAGCCGACATCCGCACCAGCAGAGCCGACATCCCGCACAGCAGGCGACCCCGACCCAGACACCACAACCCGCACCAGCACACCGCCGACATCCCGCACCAGCACACCCTGACATCCCGCACCGCACACACATCCCGCACCAGCACACCGCCGACATCCCGCACCAGCACACCGCCGACATCCCGCACCAGCACACGCCGACATCCCGCACCCCAGCACACCGACATCCCGCACCAGCAGAGCCGACACACCACCAGCAGAGCGACATCCGCACCAGCACACCGCCGACATCCCGCACCAGCACACCGCTGACATCCCGCACCAGCACACCGCCGACATCCCGCACCAGCACACCGCCGACATACCGCACCAGCACACGCCGACATCCCGCACCAGCACACCGCCGACATCCCGCACCAGCAGAGCCGACATCCTGCCGCACACATCGCCGCACCCACCAGCAGAGCCGACATCCCGCACCAGCAGAGCCGACATCCCGCACCACAGCAGAGCCGACATCCCGCACCAGCACACGCGACATCCCGCACCAGCAGAGCCGACATCCCGCACCAGCAGAGCCGACATCCCGCACCAGCACACCGCTGACATCCCGCACCAGCACACCGCTGACATCCCGCACCAGCACACGCCGACATCCCGCACCAGCAGAGCCGACATCCCGCACCAGCAGAGCCGACATCCCGCACCAGCAGAGCCGACATCCCGCACCACGCGATGGTTAGCAAGCTATCTGCCGATAGTTATCCACCACACTATCCAGGCTTTGTGCAACCTATTTTTGTTCGCTGGATAACTATCCGCTGGATAGCAGATTTATCCGCCGTATAGGCCTAACCACCGGATAAAGTTACCCAAGTTTTGAACAACCGGGCCCAGAACGTCAGGCCAGGGTTAATAAAATACATTTTCAAACTTGTCTTTTGAGTTGTGAAGTTTGTGCACAGAATAATTTTTTTTAAAAGTAGCATAATTTTGAAAAGCGAGCATAATTTGAGCATAATTTGGGCACAAAAACGAACACTGCCACTAGCATAATATGCCACTTTTACTAGCACAATCGGCAAATGCCTAGCAGAGCCCAAACCATGGTTGGAGGAAAGCCACCATGAAGCATGGAGGTGGAGGGGTGATGCTCTGGCGTCCATGAGCTCCTCTGAGTATGTCAGAGACAGCAATGAGTCCATCATTTTGAAGAAGAAAAAGAACCAGCATGCAACGCTGTATTTGTTGTTTGTTCCTCTTTCCGCCTTCACAATCAGCTGAACCTCTAAACACGTTTGTCAGCTTTCCTGCAGGCTCTGCACGATCTGACGCCTCCAGCGTCTCTATCTGCTCTTC
The DNA here is from genome assembly GCA_018398805.1 of Hirundichthys speculiger. NCBI lineage: Eukaryota > Metazoa > Chordata > Actinopteri > Beloniformes > Exocoetidae > Hirundichthys > Hirundichthys speculiger. The sequence goes on along the minus strand of JAGFBZ010000976.1, from coordinate 86,872 downwards.
CTCCACAAACCACGAGGATGAAGCAAAACAGGAAATGACACAAAACCACCTGTGAAAACCAGCTGTTGATCTGAAGGAAGAGGAAGCGCCCAGCAGTGAGCGATGCTGCGCCCTCATCTCCACCGTAAAAACCGCCTCCAGCAGCAATGAAGCGTAGTGAAGCGCTGGACAGCGTCCGTGCGTCTGGGTGATGTACGTTTGATGCACGCAGCGTTAATGAAGGAACATCTGCTCCCTTCGAGACCAGCAGGATGGAGTAAAAGCTCGTCCTCAATACATCACAAAGACACCTCTGAGGAGGAGGAGGGCTGGTCTGCATCTCATTACTTCACCTTTCACATACGGATGACCACAGCTGGGTTTGGGGTGTCGGGTGGTACCAGTCCCATATTGGCATCATTTCAAAAATTTCCTTACTGAGTAATCGTTTTTCTGATTATGCCGACGTCACTTGAACATAACATTCACTGCCGGTCATTTAAGGCTCAGAGGGAGCGAGGCACTGCTGGGATGACAAAAATATATATGTTATCGGGTCGTTATTGGTCGTGATATCAGAGTTATCGGGATGACGTCATAACGTTTCCTGTTATCGTGCACCCCTAACTGAAACTGATATGATGTGAACTCAAGTCTTTTGTGCTCTTTTAACAAATGAAATGAAGCTGACGATCAAAAAAAAAAACATGAAACATCTTGAGTTTATACCATCTGAGGGGAAATAAAAGTCAAAGTAAATGGAAGAATCACTCCTCTCTGGGGGGATTTTCCGTCACATCGCAAATGTCTCTGGTTTTGGAGTGAATCTAGATGAGAACCGGAACTATTTCAAGCGTTTTATGGTGTTTAATCGGGTCAGATGTCCGGCACAGGCCTGGATGTAATAAAGCAGACGGGGATCGTGTGTTAGCAGACCTGGGGCTGCCACAATAAAGCTCTGTTTTCATTCATGTCATCAAGCTTCTCTGAACGACACAAATCCCTCGAAAGAAACAACAACAACATTCCATTGGAGACGATGAAACCGAGCCATCCCCCCCACCCCCCCCCCCCCCGTCTCTCTGGCACTTTGACATCCTCTTGGTGAGGGAGGGGGCGGGGCGGTTTGGCTCCGTGTCTGGTGCTACCAGGGAGCGAATGCAGCAACAATGCATCTGGACACGGACACATCCCCCCTCATCGACCGTCTCCAACGATGACATCACCTCTGCAGGACTGGCACAGGCTGGCTGCACCCTCGCCGGACACTGGACACTCTCCAGTTCGCATGTGCACGTAGTCCGTGCACATTTATGACACGCGCTGCTACAGCAAAATGGTGGTTAAAAAATGTTATTGTAAATGCCAAATGCATCAGCGTGGACAGAACTGAGCATCCGTGGCGGGGGTGCCGGACTCCAGGCCTCGAGGGCCACGGTCCTGCAAGTCAGATTCAGATTCAAATGAACGGGTCGTTGACAGACCTGTGCAGACCTGGATGACAAGGTAGCGGTGATCGATTCATCTGAATCAGGTGTGTTGAAGCAGGGAAACATCTAAGACATGCAGGAGAGCGGCCCTCGAGGCCTGGAGTCCGACACCTGTGATCTATGGGGATGTAGATCTACTGGGGTGCAGATCGACAGAGGTGCAGATCTACTGGGTGCAGATATACTGGGAGACAGATCTACTGGGTGCAGGTCTATGCAGGGAGGATCCAGGACTGGCGCAGATTTACTGGGATGCAGATCTACTGGGGCAGGTCTACTGGGTGCAGGTCTACTGGGATCCAGGTCTACTGGGCGCAGATTTACTGGGATACAGATCTACTGGGGGCAGGTCTACTGGGTGCAGGTCTACTGGGATCCAGGTCTACTGGGTACAGGTCTACTGGGATCCAGGTCTACTGGGCGCAGATTTACTGGGATACAGATCTACTGGGTGCAGGTCTACTGGGATCCAGGTCTACTGGGGTGCAGATCTACTGGGCGCAGTTCTATGGGGGTGCAGATCTACTGTGGTGCAGATCTACTGGGGTGCAGATCAACTGAGTGCAGGTCTACTGGGGTGCAGGTCTACTGGGGTGCAGATCTATTGGGTGCAGTTCAATGGGGGTGCAGATCTACTGAGGTGCAGATCTACTGGGGTGCAGATCTACTGGGTGCGGTTCTATGGGGGTGCAGGTCTACTGGGGTGCAGATCAACTGAGGTGCAGAACTACTAAGGTGCAGATCTACAGGGGTGCAGATCGACTGAGGTGCAGATCGACTGGGTGCAGTTCTATAGGGTGCAGGTCTACTGGGATACAGGTCTACTGGGTGCAGATCTACCGGGGTGCAGATCTACATGGTGCAGATCGACTGGGGTGCAGATCGACTGGGGTGCAGATCTATAGGGTGCAGGTCTACTGGGATACAGATCTACTGGGTGCAGATCTACCGGGGTGCAGATCTACATGGTGCAGATCTACTGGGTGCAGTTCTATGGGGGTGCAGATCTACTGGGGTGCAGATCGACTGGGATACAGATCTACATGGTGCAGATCTACAGGGTGCAGTTCTATAGGGTGCAGATCTACTGGGATTCAGATCTATTGGGTGCAGTTCTATGTGGTTGCAGATCTAGCGGTGCAGATCTACTGCTGGCTGACGCCTGAGATGGAAGGACTCCAGAGAAAACGATGAATAATCCATTTCTTCTGTGGGCCAACGCTGCTCTGGTCCAAGACGACTCACTGGAACCGTCCTGACGGCAGCTGCACAAACTCAGCCAGACAAAAACTAATGAAGATGTTTTCACACTGAAGCCAAGTACACACACACACGCGCGCACACACAGGCGGCTGCGCCTCAGAGCTAACAGCCTCAGAGCTAACAGCTTGCTAACAGCCTCAGAGCTAACAGCTTGCGAACAGCCTCAGAGCTAACAGCCTTAGAGCTAACAGCCTCAGAGCTAACAGCCTTAAAGCTAACAGCCTCAGAGCTAACAGCTAGCTAACAGCCAGCCTGTGTGATGAATCTCAAGGAGGCTCTGAGACTCACCACACGAGTCTTAAATACACGACATGTGAGAGCGACTCTTGGTCTCAGTCGGGTTTGCAACAGGGGCAGAACGGGTCTGGTAAACTTCCGGAAACTATCCAACCTGGAACAGCGTACGCAGCATCTAAAAGACTGATGCACAGATGCAGTCACCCAGACATGGCGCTGAAACAGTCGTTACACCCAACTGGAACCACTTCAATTTATTTAATGTCATCGTTCTTATTAACTGTAAAAGACACCACAGGAACTGATGCAATACTGTCCTGCAACTTCCTGTTTGTGGTTTATTGTGCCTTGGACCCTTTTCCTTCAGCTCTGCTAAAGACCTACATCTCTGTCATCTCTCCTTTCATCACCAAGGTCATAAACCTCTCCCTCCAGACCGGCGACATCCCACCTGCATTAAAAACTGCTGTCATCAGACCATTACTGAAAAAACCCACTCTGGATCCAGAAGTACTCTCCAACTACAGGCCCATCTCCAATTTGCCATTTTTGGCAAAGGTTCTGGAAAAAACAGTTGCAGCACAACTTCAGGATCACCTCAAACATAATAACCTCTTTGAGAAGTTTCAGTCTGGTTTCCGCCCTGGCCATAGCACAGAAACTGCCTTAGTCAGGGTCACCAATGACCTCCTGATGGCAGCAGACACCGGTTCCCCATCTCTGCTCATCCTCCTGGATTTAACATCTGCCTTCGATACAGTTGACCACAATATCCTCCTTCACTGCCTGCAACACACAATTGGACTTTCACAACATGTACACAACTGGTTCACTTCCTATTTGACCGCCAGAAAGGAGTATGTCGCCCTGGGAAAAGCAAAGTCTCACACCCACAACGTCACCTGCGGTGTTCCTCAGGGCTCAGTGCTGGGCCCACCCTCTTCTCCCTCTACATGCTCCCCTTGGGCAGTATCATCAGCAAGCATGGTATATCTTATCATTGCTATGCTGATGATACTCAGCTCTATCTCAGGACTTCCCCCACTTCTTCTGCTCCCCTTCCAACAGCCACACTAACCACCTGCCTGGAGGAGACAGAGGCATGGATGAAGCTCAACTTCCTACAGTTGAACAGCACCAAAACAGAAGTCATCCTAGTCGGCACCGCACATCAGCTTCGCTCCTCCACAATCACTGGCATCAACTTCTCTGGCCAAAACATCCCGGTTTCCTCACCTGTCACCAACCTGGGTGTTAAATTGGACTCTCAACTTTCCTTTAACACCCACATCAAACACCTCTGCAAAAACTCATTCCACCACCTCAGAAACATAGCTAAACTCCGTCCAATACTCTCCTTGGCAGATGCAGAGAAGCTCGTCCATGCCTTTGTCTCCTCCAGGCTGGACTACTGCAATGCACTCCTCAACGGGATTTCTGCCAGTAGCATTCAGAAGCTACAATACATCCAAAACAGTGCTGCCAGGATCCTGATGAGGGTGCGCAAATATGAACATGTCACCCCCATCCTGAAATCTCTCCACTGGCTCCCGGTCCCACTCAGAATTGAGTACAAGGTTTCCCTCCTCACTCATCACTGCATTCACGGACACGCCCCCGTTTATCTAAAGGAACTCCTCACTCCCCAGACATCCTCACGCCCCCTCCGCTCTGCTTTCACAAATTACCTCCAAGCCCCCAGAACCAAGCTCCGCAAAATGGGTGACCGGGCCTTTTCCTCCGCTGCTCCGAGGCTGTGGAACGCCCTCCCTGACCACCTAAGGGCCCACAGACCACTGATGTTTTTAAACGAAGCCTAAAAACGTACCTTTTTACAAGAGCATTTTGCTAATATCTCTTTTAATCCATTTGTTGTTCTTAACACTTTTATTTTTATCTATTTATTTATTTTTTTTATATATTTTTTTTTTTCATTTTTTTGTTGTTAGCACTTTGAGATTTTAAATATAAAGTGCAATACAAATAAAATTTATTATTATTATTATTATTATTATTATTTTATTATTGGTATTATGTCAGAAATATGGTGGGAATTTATGAAGGAATGTTCATAACGCAGGGCTGAGGTTTCCAGAGAATGATATACAGTGATCCCTTATTTTTCGCGGTTAATGGGGCGCCCCCCCCGCGTAAATCAAAATCCGCAAACTGGAGCCAGAGCCTCACGAGCCTAAATAATGTGTTTAAAATATTTTTAAAAACCCCAAAAAAGTAGCGAAACAAGACAAAGGCTCAACTGTGGTCTTTCTGTTACCTTCACAGCCTCTGGTCTCTGAACCGTAGTAAACAAACCGCTGCTGTTGTGCTATTTTTGGCTCGTAATTAGCAGCTAACACGCTAACAACAACAAAAGAAACAGTCCGATTTTCTCTGCATGGAACGAGCACTTTATTCTGGCACTACAGGAACTTGTAACATCACACAGGTTGTATTGTTGGGCTCCGTCAGTCGTCCGACCCACGACTGTCAGTACATCCGGACGTTCAGGTCGAGCGCTGTCCCAGCTGGCCCGGCCTCAGTGCCGACATCTCTCTCCACCATCACACTCTTGGTTCTGCCGTGTTATTTTTGACTCATATTTCAAGTCCCGTGACATTTTATCTGGTCCATCTCCACACATTTGTTCAGTCCTGCTGGCTGTCGCTCAGCTCAGCGTGAACGGTGGCGCTATCCAGACATCTGCCTTTAAACAACCACAGGAACGCCACACCACTTTCACTTTGGACTAAAGGAGTCAGACATGACTGAACTCAGGCAGTCTGCCGCCAACAGGAGTTTGTTTTCTTAACAGAACGTGACAATGATGTTTGAACTGTGATTCTCAGGCTGAAAACCTCCGTGGAGATCCGTATCTCAGGGCTCTGGGGAGAAATGCTCCTGAAGTGGTGATACTTGAGCGCAGCTGTGAGGGTTTCGACTGTTTACTCAGCTCCGGCATCAAGTCCGAGCATGTGACTGCAAAAAAAACCACAGCAACACAAACAGCTGCCGAAGGAACCGCAGACACCAGGGTGGTGTCAACGCTGATGAACCTTGCATCCAGTCAGAACCTCCACCAGTCTCAGAGACAGCCAGGGTCTCTGAGACAGTGAGGGTCTCAGAGACAGTATGGGTCTCAGAGACAGCCAGGGTCTCAGAGACAGCAAGGGTCCCAGGGTCTCAGAGACAGCAAGGGTCCCAGGGTCTCAGAGACAGCGAGGGTCTCAGAGACAGCCAGGGTCTCCTATCAGCACCGTCACAGCGCTGCTTCAAACTGAGAGAGACTTTTTAAATGCCAACAGATCCTCAAAATGAAGTCAACACCATCCTGCTGCTTTACAGCTGCAAGAAACTCCTGGAGACACAAGTGGATGGATCTACAACCACCTGGACGGATGGGTCCAGGTGGATGGATCCAGGACCACCTGGGTGGATCCAGGTTGACAGATCTAGGACCACCTGGATGGATCCAAGTGGACGGATCCAGGACCACCTGGGTGGATACAGGGTGATGGATCCAGGTGGACGGATCCAGGACCACCTGGATGGATCCAAGTGGACGGATCCAGGACCACCTGGGTGGATACAGGGTGATGGATCCAGGTGGGCAGATCCAGTACCACCTGGGTGGATACAGGGTGATGGATACAGGTGGACGGATCCAGAAACACCTGGGTGGATACTAGAGATGCGCGGATGAACCGTGCACCCGCGGGCGGAGCGGATAATCCGCATATCGGGCGGATGACTCGTCAAAAAATAATACTTTAATTAAATTCGGGCGGGTTGCGGTTGAAGCACTCAAATAATAATAATAAGAAAAAATATTTTACATGTTATTAAAAAGGATGGCGGGTCGGTTCGGTTTTAAAAATTGGGTGAAAAAAAACGTTCCTGCAAATGGATAGCGGGCGGATAGAGATTTTAAGAAGCGGTTGCGGGTTAAAATATACGTCATCCGCGCATCTCTAGTGGATACAGGGTGATGGATCCAGGTGGAAGGATCCAGTACCACCTGGGTGGATACAGGGTGATGGATCCAGGTGGACGGATCCAGAAACACCTGGGTGGATACAGGGTGATGGATCCAGGTGGACGGATCCAGTACCACCTGGGTGGATACAGGGTGATGGATCCAGGTGGATGGATCCAGTACCACCTGGGTGGATACAGGGTGATGGATCCAGGTGGGCGGATCCACAACCACCTGGACTGCAGCTCTGAGGACGGAGCAGACTGGACTTCTCCAGGACCTTTGTTGTTTGTGGTCAAATGCTGCACATCGTCTGAGGCGTGCTGGACGACAGCTAGGCAGTCGGGATGTCGACTGGTTGCCGTGGCGACAGCTGATGCAACATCAGCCCACCCATTAATTTATTCGAGCTCGTTTAAAACAAGGAACAAATGAGAGAGCGACGCTCTAACAGACCAGCTGCTCCTCAGAGAGGTTACCTGCTGTGACCCACCTGGGGAGAGGCCACCACCACCAGGGCCCCACCAAGGCCTCGAGACCAGCCAACAGGCCACCAGAGGTGAAAGCAGATCCACCACACGGGGAAGCATCGACCAGCGTGAGACAGCAGGACGGCGGAGGATGATGCAGAGAAACACACTTCCTCTGCTCACTTCTGCTTTACAACAACCACAAAGTTTCATTCTCCTTTCTGCTTGCATCCGTATGGACCAACCCTCCAGAGCTTTCATCACCTCTTGACCTCTTTCTGAAACCTAGGGCCCTATGAAATCCGTTTTATTTTTTCTCAAATTCCATTTTAATTTTTTTCATTTTCGGTGTTTTTCGGTTTTTAATTTTTGAGAATTCCGTTTTTAAGGATTTTATGCAAATTTAACCCCAAAACCGTATATAAAGTAATGAAATATAGACAATGTATGCAATTATAACTGTAAACTTTAATGTTTTTATACTTTTAAACATATTGTGTCCAACAAAACATTGTTTTTTTTTAACAAAAAAAAATCAATTTTTTTCTATGTAATAAATAAGAAAAAAATAATTCAAATAGGTAAAATCAATTTAAAGTGCAAAAAAGAAAAATTGCAACAGCAGTAAACTAATAATTTTAGTTTGTTTGATTTCTTCTGTTATCAGACAGTTTGTCATAACGTACATGATATTTTTCAGGTATGTCATGACAAACTGTGTCTGATAACAGAAAAAACTATATTTATTACAGCTGATGTAGATGCTATGAAATCCAAAGCACTGAACACTGAACACTGGTTGTGTGTATGAGTGTGTGCCCGGGTGTTGTTTTTTTTTCTTTAGGTGTTCCATCTATTACAGACAACCGTTTAAATAAATAATTATCAGCCTCTTTGTGTTTAGCTCGTTGAGTGATTCTCGCCTTTATACGTTTGTGCTTTTCACTCATTAAATGATCCTCGTTGGAAGACCACGGGGCAGACCAGGACCCGCTGGAGAGATGATATCTCTCAGCTGGTCTGGTGGAAGCGGCCGGGGGGAGGGAGGTCTGGGTCTCAGCTGAGGCTGTTGCCCCGCGAGCCGACTACGGACCAAGCGGGAGCTAATGGATGGATGGAACTGATCCTTGCACGTATATTTTGTGTCCATTCAATCGCGTGCTGGCAAAACTTGCAGCATTTTAAATTGCCAGACACATAATAATCTCGGATAAACTGCTCTGCCCTGTACCTGAGAGTAAACCGCTAGTTCCTTTGCTTCTTCGCCGGTTTCTCGGGTGCCGCTTCGACGTGTTTTTTTTTCTATGATGAGGAGAGCGGAGGCAGAGAAGCTAGAATGTCCCCACCTTTTCGTGAACCCTCTTGGAACATTTTCTCGAAAGAAAAGTTCCTTTTAGTCCGGGAGAAAAAAAAAAGAAAAAACTTACGCAAATTGCCGTTCAGTTCTATTATATTGTGCATTTAAAGTGAATTCCGTTTTTAATCTCCAATTCCGTGATTCCGTCCGCGATTCCGTGATCGCGGATTCCATAGGGCTCTAGAAACCTTCCGTCACAACAACCTACGTGAACATTCAGTAAACCTTAGTAACTGAGTTTGCGTTGGCTTTTCTTCCACCAGAGTTACTTTAATACCAAGTGGCCCCTCACTGCTCTCACAGGATTTAAGAGGTGGAGTCACAGCCAGGAGCTGCTGACCGTCAGCAGGTGCACGGACCTCTACAAAAGCAGATGTTCTGGCAGTTTGCCGGAGCACGCAGGTGGGTTTTCACACAAGGCCAAGAAGGAAAGACATCGGAAGTGGCCTGGAAAATATTCCAAAACCACCTCCAAACTATTTGGAGTTCAACCTCGTACGCTGAGAAAGACCACGCACGGGTGGAAAACATTCAGGGCGGCCGTCGGTCTTCCCAGGAGGGGACGTCCCAGCTCATGTACCCCGAGGTCAGTGCTCAGAGAAATACAAAAGATCCAACAGCTCCACCTCAGAGCCTCCAGGCCTCACTGGGCACGTCGGGTGCATCATCTTGGGTCAACATATTCTGGACCATCCCACCCCACCACAGCGGTTCTGGAGGTCAACTGTTGATCCCGTCTGGACCAGAGGCAGTTTCTTCCTCCTCTTTCAGAGGAAGCAGACTGATTCCTTTTGTCAAAGAGGACAACAATGGGGACGGCTGAGCGGGGGAACTGAACCATGGAGGTACTTAGGATTTCCCACAATATATTTATCTTCCTGGCTTCTTTAAAAGTTGGCGTCACAAAGCTGTATGACTTATCTCAAAAGGAGGAGACTCCACCTCTTAAAGCCGGCGGTTACAGACACAAGTCTAAAGGCGTGTCTAAAAAACCTGCCTTTTCTGCTGCATCACTCTATCAGTTCCAGTGAACAGGCTGCCAAACCAGTTCATTCCTCAAACGGCGTCACATCAAACACTCTTAAATGTCACGGCCGATCGTTCACTAGGAACTTGAGACAGTCTCAGCTCACTCTCAGCCAAGATGTCGGCCGAGCAGGTAATCTTCATAATGAATGATAATGCTAGAGCAGCGCTAACAGACAGGCCCCGTGACCAGTAATTACACCCCTGCTGACCAAAGCCGGACACCTCTGGGAGTGGCACCATTTCACTCTGCACCAGGGTGAGAGGGTGAGGGTTCGACCGGGCACGGGCCCCTCCAAATAAATTCAATTACCTCCGGGCCGATTAGCGGCGCTTTTACGTCTAAGTACGAGCTTTCTGCTGGCGAGTCGGGACAAAGACGTGCAGCGGCTGAAGGACTGGCACAAAGATGCACATCATGAGGAAGATATTTGCCATCTCATCAACCAGAATGAGGTTAGCGAGCTGGACCGAGCTCCTCTGGGCTCACAGACGTCCACGCTCAACGTCAGATGAAGCCACTGCAGATAACCGAAGAGGTATTTTAATCCACTAAGATTCTGATTTGTCAACTTCACGCTACTGTTCCTTTTTTAAAGGAGACATATTTGGGATTTTTTTCTGAGCTTTAAAACATTTATTTAGGTGTCTTTAGTTAATATCAACTAGGGATGCACATTTTGGATTTTTTTTATGACCGTTAACCGACGCCCTTTAATGATTAATAACCGTTAACCGATAAGTCCGGGAGGGTTGGCTGGCACGATGTTGCGCGCGTTGTCGTGGACGCATGCGGACACTTCCCCGTGTTTACTCTTGCGGCAATGTGTTGCCGTCATCTTGTTGCAGAAATGCCGCCGGCACTTTTGATTTATACTAGCGCGGTCTGCGCTATGTTATTCCACGCCACAACGCAAGAACGACAATCACGAACTAGCTAAACTTACTAACCTTATCTCTTGCGTTTTTTCACTTCCTCACCGTCTCGGCCGTATCCAGACCCACATTCATCGCTGTCTCCCTCCATGAATTACTGCTGTCTTTGTGGCGTGGAGAACCAGAATCGTACAGATGTGGGTACTTCCTCATTTTATCGATGATGCGCTCTTTTCTACGCGGATGTAGAATTGACCAATCAGAGGCCTGTTCCACCTGTCGACATGCCCCCATGAGTTGATTGAATTATCGGTAAACAGTTAAACGGTTAACCATGTGCAACCCTAAACCAACTAAAAACCTTTGATGTAAAGCGACCTTGTTGCTCAGTTTTGGACAAGCCGAGTCTGAAAATCCGTCTGACCTGTTCGCGTTTGCGGGGAAACTGTGACATCACAGACCCCGGACCAGGGTGGAGTTAACCAATGCTCCCCATCTTTAACTCCACCTAACATCGCATCTTGTTCCATTTGCTGCACCTCTGAATTTTGCAGCACAAAGCTGCAGCGGTGATTTCAAACAAGGCACGCCCTTCAGATGAGGAGGGGGGCGTCGGCTCAGGTGTCCCGAAAACCACCTGCTCTAAACAGAGCAGTAAACATGTGGCTATAAAGGGAGCTGTTGTACTGCGCCGGTGTGATACTTGGATCTAAAAAAAAAAACTGTATGAACCTGCGAAGAGGAAGGTTGCCTCCTGGATCTTTGCAGAATGGACAGCAAAGATCCAGGAGGCACTTCTGCTCTGGTCTTTTCACTGCTGCCATCACAGAGGAGAAATCACCTTTACCAAGGATGCTGATACAACCTCACACCGTCAGAGCCTGAATGTTGGACTTGCTGACATCAACAGTCTGAATGTCTTTGGCTGGAGCACAAAGAATCCAAACTCTACCCACATAATGATCTGCAACACTGAGCTGCACATAAACTGACATCTGAATTAATCAACGCAGGACGAGTGGCAGTAGAACTTAAGAAGCCGAGGTCCCAACACAGAGCCTTGTGGCACTCCTCCCTGAGCACAACACGTTTCCTCTGCGTGATGGTCCACCCCAGAGGCCTCCGAGTCCACACTACTTCTGGACAAAGCTGACATGGGGCTTAAAATTCAAGGACCTTTGTATTTTAAGCACCTGATGAAATCACAGCCCTCTAACTCTGTAGCTGTAGCTCAGTCTGTAGACACACACACACAGTTTTACTATCTAACGCGCTTCCTGCATATTAACTTTATCTCTGCTGAGTTTGTAAGCTTCCACTTATGCAGCAGAAGAGGAAGCTCAACAAATGTTGTTGCATGTTATGAACAGAACCAATAAAGGGCATTCAGTTGCACTCTATCCTGTTCTGGTGAAGTTTACTTCCTTTCTCTGTGGGGTCTTCGTCTGGCGGACTGACGACTCTTGAAGCAGCGCCACAACCTCCTGAAAGGACAACTAAAGACAAACCGGTTGCAAGCATTTGTCTGCCACCCGGCTGGAAACCAGATCCAGCACTTGTTGGACAAACTACAAACACGGCTCAACGTACTGAAAAGTCATCCACATTACAGTATCAGCATGCACAATATCAACACCGCAAATAAATCAATAAATACAGCACTCAATGGCTGTCTGTTATTTCCAAAGTGCCACGGATTCATCATCTAAACGTCATATATTTGGTCAACCAGAAGGAACCTTCGTGTCTGAGATGCAAACGTAGATGGTAGATCATATATACATTTTTTATCTAATGTCTGTGATGTCACCAGGACCCTGCAGATCTGAACGGCTCACTGAAACATGTTCAGACCTTCGTGGCCCCAAACGGGGTGGAAAGATCGTTTTATTCTGAGTGGTGAATACAAACCAACAACAGCTCCTCCAGCAGGGCTCCGCTGAAGGAACCAGGGCCCAGGGGGTTGGGGTGGGGGGGGCGCATGGCTCCTCCAGCGTGGCTCGGCTGAAGAAACCAGGGCCCGGGGTGGTGGGGGGCACGGCTCCTCCAGCTTGTCTCAGCTGAAGGAACCGGGGCCCATGGGGGGCGCCCGGCTCCTCCAGCGGGGCTCGGCTGAAGGAACCGTGGGGCCCACGGGGGGGCGCACGGCTCCTCCAGCTTGGCTTGGCTGAAGGAACCGGGGCCCAGGGGGGGCCAGGGCTCCTCCAGCGTGGCTCGGCTGAAGGAACCAGCACGAGAGCAAACAAGTATGGACCTCCACCCTGCATATTTCACATGTTTCCAGCGTAAACACACCCTGTTAAACAGAAGGGGTCAACAGCAGACGTGTGCAAACCTAAAACATGCAGCCCAGTGGGTCCTGGAGACCAGGACTGGAGAAACCTGTTCTAGGTCAACTTGGTTCTGAACTTCTTCCTGGAGTGTGACAGATTAATACAACTGCCGGGTCACCGTAGAGTCTGAACTCCCCTACCCGACTGGAGCTTTGCAAAACGGGGGCCCATAAACAGAAACCTGCCCGGGGCCCCCAGCAAGGTAGAAACGGCCCTGAGCGCGCGCTACATTGGTGCTATTTTAATATTGAAAGCACCTGGTGAACCGACAGACCCACAAAATGCTTCCAGTTCTGCAAAGTGTGTTTGTCCAAACTGGTCGCAGACACCGCGCAGCAATTAAAAAAAAAAAAAAACCACCATCAAGCCTGCAAATAAATGAAGCCTGGTTAAATTCACTAAACCACCTTGCCAGCTAAGGTCAGCGTGAAGTGATGCACGGCGTCCTCGCGGACGCGGACCCCCGCCGGGATGCGCCACATTACCTGGCCGTACACCTTCGGCAGAGCCGCCTCACCGGAGCTCCGGCGGTCGCGTCGATGTTCCGGGGAGACGCCGGAGCTCCGGCCGCCTCGAGCTGCACTCCCGGCGGCCAGAGCCGCGGCGCCTCCTCCGTCTCCGTACGATAAACCCCCGCGCGCCTGGACGGTGTAAAAGCCCCTGTCCTGCGGCAGGACGGAGCTGTGGGCCGGGTGGAGGCGGCGGAGGCCGGACGGGTCCGTCCCCGGAGCCGCCAGGAGCAGCAGGCAGAGCGAGCAGCGGAGAGCGCGGAGCATCCTGGCTTCTCGTGTCATCGCCATGTTTGTGTATGTTTGGCGTCCAGACGAGGGAGGACCGAGAGAGCTCCGTCTACTGGCGGGACCGGCCGCGGATCCAGACAGCCCGCACACAATCAGGCGACCAGCCTCATCCGCGTCACGGCTGGCTTTATTCAAATACGCAAAAAACAAAAGTGAAAGGCGACTAAAGCGCTACACCGCGCGGCATCTAGAAACGTCTCAGAGCCACACACACAATACTGCGTTAAAGGGGCATATAGCCGTTTTATTTAAGTATTTTTTTTAGTGCTTGAAAGTATATATTCTGATGTCTAACATGACTGCCAACCGAGAAAAATCGACATAAATCAGCATTTTGACATGATTCGGGACCATTTAAGTCTGAAAATATGTCTTCCCGTTAGCTGCACTGTGACGTCACAGAACCAGAAGCGGTGTTGCCAGATCAGATTGACACTTTCCAGCCCAATGGCCACAGTTACATGATGTTTTTTTTTAATTCGGAATTAATTATTCTGAATTCAAATAATTCAGAATTAAACTATTTTCCTTCGAGTTTACATGGAAGTAGTAATTCCGAATTGAGGTTTACATGGAAAACACATTTGATCGGCTTTATCCAATTCTGCTTAAGGTCTGGGGGTTGGGAAGGGTTCTGATTGGATGGGGGGGGGGGGCGGACGTCTTTACGTATTTACGTCTACCGGAAGAAAACAAACTTACTCGATTAGCAACAACATGCAGTGGCGCCGCCAGGATTCAATTTCATAGTACGCACACTACCGCCCCCACCACAACCCGCCAGTTCCTGAGCAGCAGCTGGTGCAATTCGCAAACAAGCCACAAGAAGAGACCGCAGCTCCGCTCAGAGTAATACTGTAACTGTAACCAACTGAGAGGCAGAAGAGCTAGCATCATAGCTAGCTACCTCATCTTCCCGTCCTGCCTGACTGCTGCTAGCGCCTTCATTCTCGCTGCTCTGTGTGTTTGTAACAGTAGCAGGCTTAGTTCTTTTTCTTTCAAATGCCTGGAAAAGGCTCAACTGTCTTTTCGACATTTCTATAACACTACCGGACCGAAGCGTAATCATCGTAGGCTACATAGTGTAGAAGAAGCATATAGCGCCAGAATTCAAAATCACTTACTGACGGATGATGTGAATGACAATCATTGGCCTTTATGTTAGGCTTCAATTAATTGGCTTAAAAAATAAGTGGACTCAGCATGTTAAGCCTATTACAAACCAGCATCTTTATTATCCCCTCCCCAAAAACAATTAAAAAACTATATATTTTTTTCACACCTTTAAAAAAAATTGTACGCACAGTGCGTACAGGATTCCAGCTGGTGGCGCCACTGACAACATGGAGAAACCTCTTTCATTTAACCTGGCCGCTACAACTTTGAAAAGCTCACAATTTTTATGTTTCCTGCCATCTGTTCTTTTAATTATTTCCAGTTCCTCCAAGCTATTTATTAAAAAAATCATCTCTGCTCTTGACTATGGAGGGTGAAAAGTGCCAAAATTAAATAAATAAATATGTCATGAAATAAATAAATCTATCATGAAATACGTATCTTTAAATCTCCCATTAATTAATTAAATGTATCAGAATTTTCATTAAAAACATCATTAAATAATTACATTTACCACTAAATAAACAAATATATCATTAAATTATTAAATAAATCAATAAATAATTAAATATGTCATGAAATTATGAAATATGCAATTAATTAAATAAATGTCCCATTAAATAATTAAATCTACCTTTTTAAATAAAGAATTTTAATACTAAAATATCCCTTTAAAGAAAACGTCTATTTAAAAATATATTTAATTATTTCACAGTGTATTTATTTATTTCATGACTCCCGTGTTTTCGTGCTGTTGTCATTAAATGTGTTTAAAACGTCAAACCCAGCCATCACACACTCAGTGGGCGGGACTTTTGTGGCTTGTCCACAGACCCTGACGTCTGATTGGCTGCTCCACACAGCAAGTCAAGACAAATCGACAACAGATAATCAGTCGAGAAAAACCAGAATACATATTCCAAAACATTTAGGTGGTAATTGTCTTTACATGGCTTTGGAAGAGACTGCAAGGAAACAAGAACAACCAAGAACGTGTAATATTGTTTTCTCTCTTGTTTTGACACAAAGTTTTGTGTTTGTTTGAAAGGAGTTTATTCAAAGCGATACTCACTCCACTTTACTTACCACTGGGTGGCGTTAATGCATCATGAGTTGTCTATCAACATCCAATAAACAAAAAGAAGAAGAATATCTGCCTTTTTTGGACGAAGTGAAAATGGCCAAAAGTTGTCCAGAGTTGCTGAGAGAGGCAGCTCATTTAATTGAGCAAGCTCTGAGACAGAGTCCTTCGCAAACGACCCCCGTGACTGAGTCGGGTGCCTGGTCCCAGACAACCGCCGTCACCAGGTCCGCTGCCACGTCTCAGACGACCCCAGTCACCGTGTCGTGTACGCCTGTTAGTGCTGGGCTGTATGACCAAAAATTTATATCACGGTATTTTTCAAAATTATATTGGTTTCACGGTATATCACAGTATTTTTTTTTTTGAAGGCACAACTGGGTGTTAACCACTTTTTCTAATCATTTAGAGGAATTGCTGCAGTAAATTGTATTAGAATGACCTATTTTACTGTCACAAGGAGTGAATATTATAGAAAAACATTCATATCTACACTAGTATTAATACAGGCTTGCATGGCCTCACAAAATTATACTATTTACAAAGAGGTGGCACTCGTTATTCTAATTAAGTGAAGGAATCAGAATGATGATAGTTGCAGTTAAAATACAGAACCCTTTTATTTTTCAAATTTTGCAAACAACTTGAAAAAACATATTTTGTAAAAAATCAACATTAACTAAACAATGTAAACAACGTTCTAAAGTTGTAGCCGCGGGAGGCAACACCAGCCTGCTGTTGCCTCCCGCGGCTACAACTTTAGCTCAGCAACATTTGCAGATTATTGTAGTTTGTTGGACGTCGTCTTTTTTAAATCCAAAGAACTTCCACACGACAGACACGACTCCTCGTTTAGGAAGAAGTTCCTCAGTCTCATGTTGTCGTTCTGGAACTTCCACTTCAGGACTTTCGCTGTATGCAGCCACCACCGTTGTTGTGCTTCCAGTGCAACTGCAAAAAAGTCCCCTGTCAAACAATGTTCTGCGGCACTTACGTTCCGCCGCGCGGCGTTCCCAACATTGTGTACACTACAGTACATACTCACCGGTATTACGGTATATGAAAAATTCATATCATAAGAAAAATAAACACCGGTATTCAGTATGAACAGGTATACCACCCAGCACTAGTACATGATGCTCCAGAACATGTCGAAAGCTGGTCGACCGGGTCCAGGTGTTTCAGGTTGTGTGGTGGAGAACCGCTGAAGTACTTCTCGTAAATTTGTAATCACTCTGCGGTCGATGTCTTGGTTTGAGAGTGCCGAAATAACTCCAATTATTTCGATAAACTGTTCCATTTTATCCACTACAAACTGTGGTTGAGCAACTCCAGCCTCTATGTCCCTAGCTTGGTCTAAGATGTCTCTCATGAGTTCAGCACAGAGCTCATTCAGGTCCTGCATGAACGGAGCCGCCATGTTTGACCACAACACAAAACAGACAACAGACCAAAACAGTTGATTTCACAGGATCAACATTAGTCCCGCCCACTGAGTTTGATGACTGGGTTTGACGTTTTAACACATTTAATGACAACAGCACAAACACGGGAGTCATGAAATAAATAAATACACTGTGAAATAATTAAATATATTTTTAAATAGACGTTTTCTTTAAAGGGATATTTTAGTATTAAAATTCTTTATTTAAAAAGGTAGATTTAATTATTTAATGGGACATTTATTTAACTAATTGCATATTTCATAATTTCATGACATATTTAATTATTTATTGATGTATTTAATAATCTAATTATATATTTGTTTCTTTAGTGGTAAATGTAATTATTTAATGATGTTTTTAATGAAAATTCTGATACATTTAATTAATTAATGGGAGATTTAAAGATACGTATTTCATGATAGATTTATTTATTTCATGACATATTTATTTATTTAATTTTGGCACTTTTCACCCTCCATACTTGACCACCGTTCACTGCGTGCTGCCATCTTGAAACTTTGTTTTGAAAACAAGCCTAGCGCGGAATATAAGCGTCATCACGACAGACGGGCAAGGGAACGAGCATGCGCAGAAAGACGGGAATTAATTTAAAGTGGAATGAGTGTATACATGACAGCGGAATTATTTTATTCGGAATTCAAATCAGAATAAACCAGCCACTTACTTCGGAAATAAGTTTAATTCGGAATTTACATTTTCATATGGAATTAGGTGTTTACATGGTAACTTTTATTCAGATTTAACTTTAATTTTGAATTAGAGAAGAATTAAACTTCCCATGTAAATGCACTGATTGTTGTTCTTTATAACCTGGGCCAGTGGGAGCATGTTAAACAGAAGAGGCCCCAGGATGGAACCCTGGGGAACGCCACATGTAATTTTTGTCTGGTCAGATGTAAAGCTGCGTACTGACACAAAGTACTTCCTGTTCTACAGGTGCGTTTTGAACCAGTTCAGTGCAGCACCAGAGAGACCCACTCAGTTCTCCAGTCGTTGGAGTAAAATAATGTGGTCAACTGCATCGAATGCAGTGTTGAGATCCAGTAAAACCAACACTGATATTTTTCCAGCGTCTGTATTCAGACAAATGTCATTCATGACTTTGGTCAGAGCAGTCTCAGTGCCATGGTGCTGAGACCTGACTGGAAGACATCATAGCAGTTGTTTTTTCTTAGAAAGTCATTTAGCTGATAAAAAAAAAACAGCCGTTTGAATTATTTTACATAAAAATGAAAGATTGGAGATTGGCCTGTAGTTGTTCATGCCCGGTGCTTCACTAAGTTTCGTGCTCGGACCCTTCCAGGCCAACCCACAGCCGGTCCCAGTGGTCCGACGTCACAACAAAATGCAATCTCTCTAAAATATGAATGACCAAGCACTGTTAGAGCTTTCATTTACACTTCAGAAGTCAAAGTAGTGCTCAGCACTCAGTGGCTAAAGTGATGACGGGAAGGCGTTAACCACATCAAGCCATCACTCAAAAGATCTAAGCCAACGTCTCATCACCCCAGTACCAACCAAACCAGTCCATCTTGACACCCCGGTACCAGCCAAACAATTCTTTGTAAGCTCAAAAAGCTGGACACCATGGAAGTGCTGCCACCGATGAACATGTTTGTTCCCTCATCAGTGAGTAGCAGACAGGAAATGGAAACAGGACTGGAGGAAATATACATTCAAACCTGGTTGAGCCTGGACCTGAACTGGACTGGTTAGAACCGTGTTTACTGGATCGTATTGAAGTTTCTGTGTGGGGTACTACACGATGCCTTAGATGTGAACGAGTGCTCGACAAGTCTAGTGATTCAATTATATATTAACGACAGACAAAAATGAATAACGACAAAATTATTTAAGTTATATAGGTAGAGGAAAGAATCAAGGAATTATGAGCCACAAAAAAAAAAATCACAAAGACTACTTTATTGTGGCTCGCCCAGCTTTTATGACTGATTGAATTCTCAGTAAACATGATGGAAAACCCAGCACGCCATCTGCAGAGCGTCCTGATTAAACAAAGCCATGTGTTCTTCAAATCTGCTGCAATAAAGACCGGTACGAAAGGTCCTTCCTGCCCACGACAGCAACCTTTTATGACTCAGTCAAACAAAAAAAAAAGACTCCTTTAGAATCAACTGCGTCATCTACCTCCATCTTTATTTCTTTTCTATTTCAGTATTTCTTTTGGTAACTGTTGTACTGTAACAGTATTTCCCTTTGGGATCAATAAAGTACTTTTTAAAGAACAATTCAGTTCCAGTTCAAGTCCATGCATTGATTATCTATATCTGCTTCTTGCTATCTGTGATGGACTGGTGACCTGTCCAGGGTGGACCCTGCCTTTCACCCGAAGAGAACTGGGATAGACTCCAGCAGATCCCTGTAACCCTGCGTAGGATTAAACGGGCATAGATAGCTACATAGCGACAGGAGCGAAATACCGACTGAGGAGCCTCTCGTTCAGCTGTGCTACAGGCTGTGCGTTTCACCTCGGTTTTATGTCGACATTGTTCGATAAGTAAAATGAGCTAACTTTATGTTTGCGTTAGGTTTTGATATTTATATTACCTCTCTGGCACCTGGTCTGTCTTCAATGGCGAGACACTCATGGTAAAGTTATGTCGCCACATTAGCCGCGCTAAGCAGTGATGATTTTAGTTTGTCATTTGGTTCGCTAAAACTTGTAATTTGATGGAAAGACTATATCTGCTATGGTAAAAAAAGTTTTAGACCGTATTTTTGTTGTGTTGTTAACTCGGCTAAGCAAGCTAACGCTGAATAAACAGTGTATCGGTTGTGGGCTGTTAGCATTATGTTAGTGTTAACATTAAGTTAGCTAACGATGAATTGTGTCTGATAAAGTGTTTTAAATGTTAATTTGTGGTGCATGTTTGAAATAAATGAGTTTCAACTAAACACGATGGCATTATTTTTAGCAAACCTTATTTTCTAAGTATTTTTTTTAGTAATTCAGAAGAGCTACTTTTACAGCTTACAGTGTTAAAATGACTGTAACACTTGTATAGTTAACCAACAATCCCGAAAGAGGGTTAATATCTGACACTACATAAAAGTGTTGAGATAAAGTAACACTAGTTAGTGTTAAGAAGTGAGTCAATAATTACACTAAGTTAGTGTTAAGGTACTAACTCTCCAAAAAAAAAAAATTAAATTAACTCTTTGTGGTGTGGACCCATATAGACACTTCAAAATTGTTGAAATCAAATCTGAGAGTGGCAGCCCTGGTGGAGTCCAGCCCCCCTGTGGTGAATCTGACTCACTTCCACCAAACTCTGGCTCCAGTTGCACAGGAACTGGGCGGCCCAGCCCCCCATACTCCTGAAGAAACGGGATCCCCCCCCAGGAGACATGGTCAAATGTCTTTTCCAGTCCACAAAACACATGTGGACCAAACCCCAACATGCATGTCGAGTAACATCTCGTGGATTTCATGCATGGCGGTGGAGCAGATGGGCAGGGGGGGAGTTTTGGGGGGAGTGGGCTGCTTCACTGAACTTTTCCAGGGCGAAACTCTGAGCCACATCCCCCCACAAAGATCACGAACTCTAATAACAGATTAGTGTCCAGAGGTTTGGGATGTGGAGCAGCCCAGGCTCCTCCAAACATAACTACCGTTACCTGGTGATGTCACAGATTCACTATGGAGCCTTTTTAGGGTGTTGAGACTTTACTGGATCAATCTGAGCTGGTTCTGGCTGGGAGGAATGAGTAGAAGTGTGTGGTCCACAACCCCGTGAGCCTAAGTGGGAACAGGTATCTGCCAGTAGATGGCCAACAGTACCGGTCCACCTGGACCAACACGGCACCACCTCGGGAAGGTCTGGTCATCATCTGACTCATCATCTACCCTCCAGCACCAGATGAGCACTGGACCGTATTAGACTAGTACCTGGCTCAGGTAGACCCTGCTGAATACACCGAGGTGTCTGGCTGGTAAATAAATACGTTATTTCTGGAATCATCCTAATGAAAACAGCAATAATCAACAAAACCTCTCCAGAACTGGGATATAAAAGTATGACGAGGAACCCGGCTGGAATTCATACAAAACTGGGTCATTTCCTGTATTATTCATATAACAGTTAATTTTATACAATATTACTATAGAATAAATCCTTCCGCGTGTTCATTGGAATTTATTTAGTGATTCACACTTTTATAATAATAATAACAATGACATTGAAGACAATCTTTCTTTTTAATGATTCCACATGAGCTTGGAAGTTTTCAGATAAATATATACATATGTGTGTGTGTGTGTGTGTGGGTGTGTGTGTGTATACTTTGTTTCCAAAAGTATTTGTTCACCCATTCAGATGATCAGAACCAGGTGTTCCAGTCACTTCCATGTCCACAGGTGTATAACTGAATCACCTGGACATGCAGACTGTTTCTAGAAACCTCTGTGAAAGAATGGGTCTCTCTCAGGAGCTCAGTGAATTCCAGGTGAAACTGTGATAGGATGACACCTGAGAAACAAATCCAGTGGTGAAGTTTCTCAAGGTTTCTTCCTCTTAAAGTAGAGTTTTTCCTTGCTACTGTTTGGCTTAAAGTTTTTTTTTCTCCTTCTGTGGGAGTTTTTTTACCTTCCATTATCCTTGATTAGGATTTAATATTATAATTTTAGTTAATGATATTTGCTCGGGGGTCATGATCTGGGTCTCTGTAAAGGACCTAGAGACAATTGACATTGTAACAGACACTATACAAATAAAATTGAATTAAATTGAATATACACATATGTATTTAAATTAAGGCTTTTGTGATTTAACATGAAACAAATTCTTCTTGTAAAATTCCAAATGTAAAAAAAAGTGAATTTTCATTTTAAAAAAACTTTCAGTCGTAAAGTTGTACATTGTGGAAGGGAGCAACATGATGTTGAAAAACTTTAGCTTTAAATTACTAATGTTACAAAAATGGGACTTTTTGTTGTAAAATATTAACTGCGGCAAAATTGCAACTTTTAAGCATAAAATTACAACTTTCCTGTACATTTTGTACAATTGCAACTTTTTGACGTAAAGTCATTGAATGAAGTAAACTTTATCAAATCAGGGCTTTTTGAGAAAAACTAGCAACTTTTTGTTGTAAAATTGTAGCTTTTTTTGTGTTTTTATTTTAAAAAATAGGAAATAGTGAAACGGCTGCTTTTCATCCTGAAACAGCAGCTCAACCGTCACCTGGTTTCTCTCCTCGGTCCAGTTTTACACGTTGAAACTGAACCAAACACTTCAGCACTGTTCTTGATTAAGAAAATCAGAAATTCTGATTATAAACTCACAAATCTGTAACAACACCTCTCTTTTTCTTCTTTTTCCTAAAAATCACAACACAGATGTTGCGTTCCTGAGGTATAGTTTAAGTGCTCAGCAGTAAAGCGCTTAAATGTTCTTTCTGAGTGGCCACTAATGAAGACAGCACATTGTTTCTCTGCAGATACTCTGTGCTGAGCAGACCTTGTATCTGGGGGGCCCCCTAGTGGCCACGGAGGTCCAGTGCATCTGCAGCAGGAAGCAGCTGTGAAAGCAGAGGCTGAATAAAGGTCTATAATTATCTGAAAGCCATGGATCAATATGAGGCATTTAGAGAGAGAGTTTATTTACAGAGATGTTGAACCCATGTGAACATGTGAACTTATTCTCATGAGCTGTGGAGTCCCTCAAGGTTCCATCCGTGGAACGCCATTGTTCAACCTCCAGGTTTCCTCCAGGTCAGATCATACAATTTTTGACCGCAGCCGTGCAGATGACACCCAGATCTACTGGACCTTTCACCAGATGACTCTGGTCCATCAGACTCACTCTGTTAGTCTTTGGAGCAGAGAATAGCTGGATGACATCAAACTCCCTTCAAATAAATCAGGACAAGACAGAAATAAGCATGACCCCCGATCAAATATCATTAACTAATATTATATTAAAATAAATCCTAATCAAAGAAAAATGGCAAGTAAAAAAAACTGAAGTAAAAAAAACTGCCCTAGTGGAAGAAAATAACCTTTAAGCCAGTAGCAAGAAAAAAGTCCACTTTAAGAGGAAGAAACCTTGAGCAGGACCTGGCTCATAAAGGGGGACCTTCCTGATGAAGACCAGATGGGTAAAAAAAGAAGAGGAGGAAGACAGGACAGAGATAGGATGGAGGACAGAGAGAGGAGAGGACATACATCCTGGCAATATTATATTAGACAAAATGTTTAATTAATTATTATCCATTGACTGGAAAACTATTAATTCCACATATTTATATTCTGACTGGTTCAATGTTAGTTCATGAACTACAGAGATGACTATATAAACAGAAGTAGGCAGCAACACTGAGGGGGTCAGAGGATCAGACTGTAGGTCATTATGTTAGTTGATATCCCAGAGACGTCTATATAGACAGGTGGAGGTAAATGCTGGGATGACGTCTATAAAGACAGGTGGAGGTCAATGCTGGGACGACGTCTATATAGACAGGTGGAGGTCAACACTGGGATGACGTCTATAAAGACAGGTGGAGGTCAATGCTGGGATGACGTCTATATAGATGACATCTACATAGACCAACCCTGGGATGACGTCTATATAGACGGGTGGAGGTCAATGCTGGGACGACGTCTATATAGACAGGTGGAGGTCAACGCCGAGATGACGTCTATATAGACGGGTGGAGGTCAACGCTGGGATGACATCTATATAGATGACGTCTACATAGACCAACCCTGGGATGACGTCTATATAGACGGGTGGAGGTCAACGCTGGGATGACGTCTATATAGATGACGTCTACATAGACCAACGCTGGGATGACATCTATATAGACGGGTGGAGGTCAACGCTGGGATGAAATCTATATAGACGGGTGGAGGTCAACGCTGGGATGACATCTATATAGACGGGTGGAGGTCAATGCTGGAATGACGTCTATATAGACGAGTGGAGGTCAACGCTGGGATGACATCTATATAGACGGGTGGAGGTCAACGCTGGGATGACATCTATATAGACGGGTGGAGGTCAACGCTGGGATGACGTCTATATAGATGACGTCTACATAGACCAACGCTGGGATGACATCTATATAGACGGGTGGAGGTCAATGCTGGAATGACGTCTATATAGACGAGTGGAGGTCAACGCTGGGATGACATCTATATAGACGGGTGGAGGTCAACGCTGGGATGACATCTATATAGACGGGAGGAGGTCAACACTGGGATGACGTCTATATAGACAGGTGGAGGTCAATGCTGGGATGACATCTATATAGACGGGTGGAGGTCAACACTGGGATGACGTCTATATAGACGGGTGGAGGTCAACGCTGGGATGACGTCTATATAGACGGGTGGAGGTCAACGCTGGGATGACGTCTATATAGACAGGTGGAGGTCAACGCTGGGATGACGTCTATATAGACGGGTGGAGGTCAACGCTGGGATGACGTCTATATAGACGGGCTGAGGTCAACGCTGGGATGACGTCTGTATAGACAGGTGGAGGTCAACGCTGGGATGACATCTATATAGACGGGTGGAGGTCAATGCTGGGACAACGTCTATATAGACAGGTGGAGGTCAACGCTGGGATGACATCTATATAGACAGGTGGAGGTCAACGCTGGGATGACATCTATATAGACAGGTGGAGGTCAATGCTGGGATGACGTCTATATAGATGACGTCTACATAGACCAACGCTGGGATGACATCTATATAGACGGGTGGAGGTCGATGCTGGGACAACGTCTATATAGACAGGTGGAAGTCAACGCTGGGATGACATCTATATAGACGGGTGGAGGTCAACGCTGGGATGACGTCTATATAGATGACGTCTACATAGACCAACGCTGGGACAACATCTATATAGACGGGTGGAGGTCAACGCAGGGATGATGTCTATATAGACGGGTGGAGGTCAACGCTGGGATGACGTCTATATAGACGGGTGAAGGTCAATGCTGGGATGACGTCTATATAGACGGGTGGAGGTCAATGCTGGGATGACGTCTATATAGACAGGTGGAGGTCAACGCAGGGATGACGTCTATATAGACAGGTGGAGGTCAACGCTGGGATGACGTCTATATAGACGGGTGAAGGTCAATGCTGGGATGACGTCTATATAGACGGGTGGAGGTCAACGCTGGGATGACGTCTATATAGACAGGTGGAGGTCAACGCAGGGATGACGTCTATATAGACAGGTGGAGGTCAACGCTGGGATGACGTCTATATAGACAGGTGGAGGTCAACGCAGGGATGACGTCTATATAGACAGGTGGAGGTCAATGCTGGGATGACATCTATATAGACAGGTGGAGGTAAACGCTGGGATGACTATATAGACGGGTGGAGGTCAACGCTGGGATGACGTCTATATAGACGGGTGGAGGTCAACGCTGGGATGACCTCTATATAGACAGGTGGAGGTCAACGCAGGGATGACGTCTATATAGACAGGTGGAGGTCAACGCTGGGATGACGTCTATATAGACGGGTGAAGGTCAATGCTGGGATGACGTCTATATAGACGGGTGGAGGTCAACGCTGGGATGACGTCTATATAGACAGGTGGAGGTCAACGCAGGGATGACGTCTATATAGACAGGTGGAGGTCAACGCTGGGAGGACGTCTATATAGACAGGTGGAGGTCAACGCAGGGATGACGTCTATATAGACAGGTGGAGGTCAATGCTGGGATGACATCTATATAGACAGGTGGAGGTAAACGCTGGGATGACGT
This sequence comes from Hirundichthys speculiger, assembly GCA_018398805.1. Lineage (NCBI taxonomy): Eukaryota > Metazoa > Chordata > Actinopteri > Beloniformes > Exocoetidae > Hirundichthys > Hirundichthys speculiger. The sequence goes on along the minus strand of JAGFBZ010000976.1, from coordinate 60,651 downwards.
CTATATAGACGGGTGGAGGTCAACGCTGGGATGACGTCTATATAGACGGGTGGAGGTCAACGCTGGGATGACCTCTATATAGACGGGTGGAGGTCAACGCTGGGATGACGTCTATATAGACGGGTGGAGGTCAACGCTGGGATGACGTCTATATAGACGGGTGGAGGTAAACGCTGGGATGACGTCTATATAGACGGGTGGAGGTCAACGCTGGGATGACCTCTATATAGATGGGTGGAGGTCAACGCTGGGATGACGTCTATATAGACAGGTGGAGGTCAACGCTGGGGAACGTCTATATAGACAGGGATGTCACCGGGATGTCTATATAGACAGGTGGAGGTCAAACGCTGGGATGACATCTATCTAGACAGGTGGAGGTCAACGCTGGGATGACATCTATATAGACGGGTGGAGGTCAACGCTGGGATGACGTCTATATAGACGGGTGGAGGTCAACGCTGGGATGACCTCTATATAGACGGGTGGAGGTCAACGCTGGGATGACGTCTATATAGATGGGTGGAGGTCAACGTCTATATGTGGGATGACGCGACGGGTGGAGGTAAACGCTGGATGACGTCTATATAGACGGGTGGAGGTCAACGCTGGGATGACCTCTATATAGATGGGTGGAGGTCAACGCTGGGATGACGTCTATATAGACAGGTGGATGTAAACGCTAGGATGACATCTATATAGACAGGTGGAGGTAAACGCTGGAATGATTTCTATATATAGACAGGTGGAGGTAACATTAATAGGGTTACATTAATGAGTTGTTCCTAATAAACTATGGATACAGCTGAAGGAAGAAGAGGAAAGGAGGGGAGAGTAGAGGGGTGAGGACACCAGTCAATGGATCATTTTGGTGTCTCCCTGCAGCGTAGACCTATAGCAGCATAGCTATGATGAGGCTGTGTTTCAGACCAGCCTGCTCTAGTCTGGTCTTCATCCATTGCTGTAACTGAAGCTGTGACTATTGGCCTTAACACACTATAGTTTAGACTAACTGGAGGCTTCACTAAACAGAATTTTTTTCAGTTTAGTTTTAAAGGTGGAGGTGGTGTCAGCCCCCTGAACCCAAACTGGTAGCTGGTTTTATAGTAAAGGTGTCTGACAGCAGAAGGTTCATCCTCCAAGTCTACTTCTGAGGAACTACAAGTAAACCTGCACTCTGAGAGCAGAGAGCTCTATGAGGAGCATCAGGAGTTATCAGGTCTGCTAGCTAACCAGGAGCATCAGGAGTTATAGGGTCTGCTAGATAACCTGGAGCATCAGGAGTTATCGCGTCTGCTAGATAACCAGGAGCTTGGCCGTTAAGGGCCTTATATGCAGGAACAGAAGTTTGAATTCTGCTAAATTTTCCAGGAAGCCAATGGAGAGAGGCTAACACGGGAGAGACATGATCTCTCTGCTGATTCCTGTCAATCACTGCTGCCTTTTGGATCAGCTGGAGGCTGTTCAGAGAATTACTGATAATAACACATTACAATAGTCTCCTGGCTGCCCTCCTCTGTACCTCATATGTATGTTTAAACGCTGCATGCTGAGAACCAGCACAGCAATATTTCACAGAAGTAGCGAACACTAGTCAACATCAGCTCTTCTAAGAAGAATTTTATGGCCAAATTGAGTCCAGACTTGAGACTCGTGGTGTTTGAAGGCTTCACTCTTGACCAGATGGAGATTCAAGGCAATGACCAGAATCACAGCCTCACCACAACCCAGCCAACCACAGCTTCTGTCGTATTTATTTTCATTTTAATTACATATCCTTAACCAATTAAACCTGGGCTTTCTTTGGCCAATGTTGATGCTGTATGGTTTTATTTAATTTGTTTAATCAGATGGCTTTGCCAGACTGGGTTTTATGTGACTCACTGAAATAATCCACTTTGCAGCCACAGGGTAGCAGCATTGATCTGCAGTTAAACCCACCACCCTGGCAGCTTCATCCGCTCCAGTTTATCCAGCATTTACACACTGTGCACTTCTAATCTTGCTCCGAATAATCCAATTGATTTAATCTACCCAGGCTAAATACACAGATTTGAAGACACCACACTGGTCTGTCGCAACCAGTTGGTGTGCTTCATTCAGAAGACAGTTTCCATGTTCAGTACATGAATAAATAATCTGAGGAGACATAAGGGAATAGAATGTGAATCGTAGAGCTGCTGAGAACTAAGTTATTTCTATTTATTTTGTGCGTAACTAACAAGGAGAATAAAGTTATTCTACAACCTCAGTTACAGGAATAAAGATGGCCACAGGCAAGGGGCCCCATCCGGCATCCTGGGTTGATTTTAACATGGAAATAAGAACAACTGCAGTTCCTCTACCGACCACTAGAGGCTGCAGTTCCTCTACTGACCACTAGAGGCTGCAGTTCCTTTACTGACCACTAGAGGCTGCAGTTTCCTTCTCCTGACCACTACTAGAGGCTGCTTTCCTCTACTGACCACTAGAGGCTGCAGTTCCTTTACTGACCACTAGACACTGCAGTTCCTCTACTGACCACTAGAGGCTGCAGTTCCTCTACCACGACCACTAGAGGCTGCAGTTCCTCCTCTACTGACCACTAGAGGCTGCAGTTCCTCCACTGCACTGACACTAGAGACGCTGCAGTTCCTCTACTGACCACTAGAGGCTGCAGTTCCTCTACTGAGCACTAGAGGCTGCAGTTCCTCTACTGACCACTAGAGGCTACAGTTCCTCTACCGACCACTAAAGGCTGCAGTTTCTTTACTGACCACTAGAGGCTGCAGTTCCTTACCGACTACTAGAGGCTGCAGTTCCTCCACTGACCACTAGAGGCTGCAGTTCCTCTACTGACCACTAGAGGCTGCAGTTCCTTTACTGACCCCTAGACACTGCAGTTCCTTTACCAACGACTAGAGGCTGCAGTTCCTTTACTGACCACTAGAGGCTACAGTTCATCCACTGACCACTAGAGGCTGCAGTTCCTCTCCTGACCACTAGAGGCTGCAGTTCCTTTACTGACCACTAGACACTGCAGTTCCTTTACCAACCACTAGAGGCTGCAGTTCCTCTACTGACCACTAGAGGCTGCAGTTCCTCTCCTGACCACTAGAGGCTGCAGTTCCTCTACCGACCACAAGAGGCTGCAGTTTCTTTACTGATCACTAGAAGCTGCAGTTCCTCTACCGACCAATAGAGGCTGCAGTTCCTCTACTGACCACTAGAGGCTGCAGTTCCTTTACTGACCACTAGAGGCTGCAGTTCCTCCACTGACCACTAGACGCTGCAGTTCCTCTACTGACCACTAGAGGCTGCAGTTCCTCTACCGACGACTAACGGCTGCAGTTCCTTTACTGATCACTAGAGGCTGCAGTTCCTCCACTGACCACTAGACGCTGCAGTTCCTCTACTGACCACTATAGGCTGCAGTTCCTCTACTGAGCACTAGAGGCTGCAGTTCCTCTACTGACCACTAGAGGCTACAGTTCCTCTACCGACCACTAAAGGCTGCAGTTTCTTTACTGACCACTAGAGGCTGCAGTTCCTCTACTGACCACTAGAGGCTACAGTTCCTCTACCGACCACTAAAGGCTGCAGTTCCTCCACTGACCACTAGAGGCTGCAGTTCCTCTACTGACCACTAGAGGCTGCAGTTCCTTTACTGACCACTAGACACTGCAGTTCCTTTACCAACGACTAGAGGCTGCAGTTCCTTTACTGACCACTAGATACTGCAGTTCCTCTACTGAGTACTAGAGGCTGCAGTTCCTTTACTGACCACTAGAGGCTGCAGTTCCCTTTACTGACCACGTAAGACTGCAGTTCCTTCACTGACAACTAGATGCTGCATTTCCTCTACCGACCACTGGAGGCTGCAGTTCCTCTACCGACCACTAGAGGCTGCAGTTTCTTTACTGATCACTAGAAGCTGCAGTTCCTCCACCGACCACTAGAGGCTGCAGTTCCTCTACCGACCACTAGAGGCTGCAGTTCCTCTACCGACCACTGGAGGCTGCAGTTCCTTTACCGACCACTAGAGCCTGCAGTTCCTCCACTGACCACTAGAGGCTGCAGTTCCTCTACCTACCACTAGAGGCTGCAGTTCCTCCACTGACAACTAGACGCTGCAGTTTCTTTACCTACCACTAGAGGCTGCAGTTCCTCCACTGACCACTAGAGGCTGCAGTTCCTTTACTGACCACTAAAGGCTGCATTTCCTCCACTGACAACTAGACGCTGCAGTTCCTTTACCGACCACTAGACGCTGTAATTTCCTCTACTGACCACTAGACGCTGCAGTTCCTTTACCGACCACTAGACGCTGCAGTTCCTCTACTGACCACTAGAGGCTGCAGTTCCTCTACTGACCACTAGAGGCTGCAGTTCCTTTACTGACCACTAGAGGCTGCAGTTCCTCTACTGACCACTAGAGGCTGCAGTTCCTTTACTGACCATCAGAGGCTGCAGTTTTTCTAACGACCACTTAAGACTGCATTTCCTTCACTGACAACTAGACGCTGCAGTTCCTTCACCGACCACTAGAGGCTACAGTTTATCCACTGACCACTAGAGGCTGCAGTTCCTCTACTGACCACTAGAGGCTGCAGTTCCACTACCGACCACTGGAGGCTGCAGTTCCTCTACCGACCACTAGAGGCTGCAGTTTCTTTACTGATCACTAGAAGCTGCAGTTCCTCTACCGACCACTAGAGGCTGCAGTTCCTCTACCGACCACTAGAGGCTGCAGTTTCTTTACTGACCACTAGAGGCTGCAGTTCCTTTACTGACCACTAGAGGCTGCAGTTCCTCTACCGACCACTTAAGACTGTAGTTCCTCCACTGACAACAAGACGCTGTAGTTCTTTTACCGACCACTAGAAGCTGCAGTTCCTCCACTGACCACTAGAGGCTGCAGTTCATCCGCCGACCACTAGAGGCTGCAGTTTCTTTACTGATCACTAGAAGCTGCAGTTCCTCTACCGATCACTAGAGGCTGCAGCTCCTCTACTGACCACTAGAGGCTGCAGTTCCTTTACTGACCACTAGAGGCTGCAGTTCCTCTACCGACCACTAGAGGTTGCAGTTCCTCTACCGACCACTAGAGGCTGCAGTTCCTCTACTGACCACTAGAGGCTGCAGTTCCTCTACTGACAACTAGACGCTGCAGTTCCTTTACCTACCACTAGAGGCTGCAGTTCCTCCACTGACCACTAGAGGCTGCAGTTCCTTTACTGACCACTAAAGGCTGCAGTTCCCCCACTGACAACTAGAGGCTGCAGTTCCTTTACCGACCACTAGAGGCTGCAGTTCCTCCACTGACCACTAGACGCTGCAGTTCCTTTACCGACCACTAGACGCTGCAGTTCCTCTACTGACCACTAGAGGCTGCAGTTCCTCTACTGACCACTAGAGGCTGCAGTTCCTTTACTGACCACTAGAGGCTGCAGTTCCTCTACTGACCACTAGAGGCTGCAGTTCCTTTACTGACCACTAGAGGCTGCAGTTTTTCTAACGACCACTTAAGACTGCATTTCCTTCACTGACACCTAGACGCTGCAGTTCCTTTACCGACCACTAGAGGCTACAGTTCATCCACTGACCACTAGAGCCTGCAGTTCCTCTACTGACCACTAGAGGCTGCAGATCCTCTACCGACCACTGGAGGCTGCAGTTCCTCTACCGACCACTAGAGGCTGCAGTTTCTTTACTGACCACTAGAGGCTGCAGTTCCTCTACCGACCACTTAAGACTGCAGTTCTTCTACTGACAACTTGACGCTGTAGTTCTTTTACCGACCACTAGAGGCTGCAGTTCCTCCACTGACCACTAGAGGCTGCAGTTCATCCGCCGACCACTAGAGGCTGCAGTTTCTTTATTGATCACTAGAAGCTGCAGTTCCTCTACCGACCACTAGAGGCTGCAGCTCCTCTACTGACCACTAGAGGCTGCAGTTCCTCTACCGACCACTAGAGGTTGCAGTTCCTCTACCGACCACTAGAGGCTGCAGTTCCTCTACCAACCACTAGAGGTTGCAGTTCCTCTACCGACCACTAGAGGCTGCAGTTCCTCTACTGACCACTAGAGGCTGCAGTTCCTCTACCGACCACTAGAGGCTGCAGCTACTCTACTGACCACTAGAGGCTGCAGTTCCTCTACTGACTACTAGAGTCTGGCTCCAACAGTGAGTCAGTCTACAGCAGTTACATTAGAAATATATATACTTACCGACAGATACAGTTATGTTCTCTAAAGTGACAACTGTGCAGGTTTATTTTTTAAGTAAAATTTTGTAAAACCACAAATTTGTTCATTATCATAGGAATAGTCCTTTGATTGACAGTTAGCTATATCCAATGGGTACCTTAGCACTTTGCACTAATGTGACTTGATTTCTGAGCTTTGAATAAATCTGAACAGAGTCATTCTTATTTTGAAGATGGTATGGTTTGTTGAGCTGTTAATTGTACCAAGAGACCACACCAACCAGTTCTGGGTTGGTCTGGAAGTTTTGCAAAGTGTGGCTAAACAGCCTGTAGCTTGAAGGCTGCTAACCAGAGGACACCAGCTGGATTTTTTTTTAGCTCATCAGCTTCTTCCTCTGGTGGAGTGACTTTTAAATCTGATTTTTCCAGGACCCTTCTAATGACGTATAAATCCCTAATTACCTGTCCCCATCTTATCTTAAAGATCTCATTGCTCCACATCAGCACTTTGGTCTCAGTCTACTGCTTTATTCAGTTTCCAGAGTGTCCAGGTCCAGAATGGGCAGCAGCGATTTTATTTTTCAAGCTCCTTTCCTGCTGAACCAGCTACCGGTCTGGATATGAAAAGCTGAGCCTGTCATGGCTTTTAGGTGTAAATTTAAGACCTTGCTTTTTAAAAGAGCCTATGGTTGATTTTCAGATTTTTTTTCTTATTTGTTAATATGAGTTTTACTACACTTGTTTGTTTACACTGTACGTCTATGCTTGTATGTTTTATCATTGTTTTACCTTGTATTGCCTTTTATAAAGTAAAGTATAAAGTAAAAGCATGACGCCACGCTGTAATTAGGTATTTTAACAGCCCAAAAAGAGACAAAATAAAATAAATACTTTTGTCACGTGCCATTCAATGACGTCACATTGAAAACCCACGTGAGGGAGCTCCCATGGAAATTCCCTTCAGGGTTAGGGTTAGTTTTTTTATTATTATACATGTTATTTGCTGAATTCTGGTGCATTTTAATGAGTTGTTAGCTGACTTTACAGATGTAGGTTAAGCAAGATCATATTAAATCTTGTCACATGTCTACAGGTGAAAAATGTGAAAGAGAAATGTTCAGTGAGAAAATTTGAATGCTTGAACAATCTTAAACCAAAACAGTTGATTTATTATACAATAAATTTCAAATTACAATATTACACAAAAAATCTATATATTTGAATGCAGCAAAACACATGCTGTCTAAAAATAAAAACACAACATATTTAGATCAGTATTATTTTTTCTCTTCTTCAGTATTATTTGATATTTTGTTTTTAATAATTGTCACTGATGATGCTTCTTTGCATGTTTTGCATCCCAGCTTTTTATCTTTTACTACAAGAAAAGGATAGGCCTTAGTGAAATATATATACAGTAATAAATATACAGTGGAGGAAATATGTATTTGATCCCCTGCTGATTTTGGCAGTTGTCATACTAAGAAATAAATGAACAGTCTCAGATTTTTATGGCAGGTTTATTTTAACAGTTATAGAAAGAATAATGAAAAAAAAATTGAGAAAATTACAAGAAATGAAAAATAAAAATTAATTTGCAAGTTATTGAAGGAAATAAGTATTTGATCCCCAACCAACCATTACCAGTGTTGGCTCCCACAGACCACTGGCATACTCCTAGGGTGAATTCCAATTCCTCCCTTAACCCTCATTTTTTGGCCCTCAAAACATCATGGCTAAATTACCCAATGCCTTCTGGATAGCCCTTACTTCCAAGGGTGGTGTCGGAAAATCTCAATTTTGAGGGCGATACGGCCCTCAAACTCGTCCCTCAATTTGACTTTCTAAGAATTGGGACACCACTTGCCCTTAGCGGGAGTGCGCATTTTTGAGATTGAGGGTTGAGATTGAGGGTTAAGGGAGGAATTGGAATTCACCCCTAATCTCACTGAAGTAATTACCTGCATGAGAGACACCTGTTCCAAATAGTCACCTGTATAAAAAGCCATCGGCCCACAGACTCAGTAATACTTCACCATCTCCACCATGGGCAAGACTAAAGAGCTGTCAAAAGATGTCAGGGACAAAGTTGTTGAACTCCACAAGGCTGGAATGGGCTACAAAACCATAAATAAGAAGATGAATGAGAAGGTGACAACTGATGGTACAATTATTCAGAAGTGGAAGAAGAACAACATGACTGTTAATCAACCTAGGCTGGGGGCTCCATGGAAGATATCACCTGGTGGGGTCTCAATGATCATGAGAAAGGTTAGAGATCAGCCAGAACTACACGGGAGGAGCTGGTTAATGATCTCAAGGCAGCTGGGACCACAGTCACCAAGAAAACTATTGGTAATACACTGAGACGCAATGGTTTAAAATCCTGCAGTGGTCCAAGGTCCCTCTGCTCCAGAAGGCTCACGTCCAGGCCCGACTCAGGTTTGACAACGAACATATTAATGACTCAGAAAGAGACTGGGAGAAGGTGCTGTGGTCAGGTGAGACCAAAATTGAGCTCTTTGGCCTCAACTCAACTTGACGTTTTTGGAGGAAGAGAAATGTTGTATATGACCCCAAAAACACCATCCCTACTGTCAAGCATGGCGGTGGAAGCCTTATGCTTTGGGAGTGTTTCTCTTCTAAGGGGACAGGTCGACTTCACCGCATCGATGGAAAGATGAACGGGGCCGCAAAACCTTGGGTGACAACCTCCTTGTCTCCACAAGGACATTGTAAATGGGTCGTGGATGGGTCTTCCAGCATGACAACGACCCAAAACATACAGCCAAGGAAACAAAGGAGTGGCTCCATAAGAAGCACATCAAGGTCATGGAATGGCCTAGCCAGTCTCCTGACCTTAATCCTATTAAACATCTATGGAGAGAGCTGAAGCTGAGAGTTTCCAAGCGCAAGCCTCAAAACCTTCAGGATTTGGAGATGATCTGCAGAGAGGAGTGGACGAAAATTACCCCTGATGTGTTTAAACCCAGTAAGCAACTACAAGAAACGTCTGACAGCTGAGCTGCCAACAAGGGTTTTGTCACCAAGTATTAGATCATGTTTTGCTACGGGATCAAATACTTATTTCCCTCAATGACTTGCAAATTAATTTTTACTTTTTAACTTCATGTAATTTTCTCTAAACTTTTCAATATTCTTTTTTTGTCTGTTAAAATAAAGCTGCCATAGAAGTCTGAGACTGTTCATTTATTTCTTAGTATGATAACTGCCAAAATGAGCAGGGGATCAAATACTTATTTCCTCCACTGTGTGTATATATATATATATAAAACCTTTTTTTTTAGTTTTTATTTACATTTTATGCGGCATCAGAACATTCTTGGAAGAGATGTAGTTGCACGTCTTCACAATGGCACACAAAAAAACACTGCTGACCTATTATACACAACACTTATGAAAATGAGGGAAAAAAGGACAAGATTTGAGAAATGATTTCATTTTCTCATACATAATTTTGGAATTTATTATAATTACTGTTTATTCAAGTCAATAATACTTGATTAATACTGAGTAATACTGATCTGTGTATATCGCTGGACTTGCGGTCTTAAACGGGTCAGAAATTGTTAAATTATATTGCCTTTTGAACTGACTGACTGACACTCCTTTGCCCAGACTTTCCTTTGGGTCCGTAAATGTAGCACACGGAAGAGGCGCGCGACTGACCAGCCGCTGTTTATTTTTATTTTTTCCCCACAATTAATTAACGTGTTTCTGTTCAACTTAAACATGAATATAACCGACTGTTCAGCACAGGAGTGGTACCCTCCGTGAGTAAAAATTAGCTCGAATCTTTGAAGAAAAAAAAAAAAGTTTCCTCCAGTTAGATTGTTAGCAGGCTAGCCGTGTGAATGCTAAATTACGTCACTTTAGGTTTAGTCGCATTTACATCTGTTCTTCTTTAACAAATAGCCTCCTGGTAAAAATCAGTAAAGTCCCGCCACGGTGATCTTTTTTATACTGCGGGTTGAAACTGTCAAATGAATGTGAAACTGAAGAAAGCTGCGCATTTCTGAAAATCTCTAACAACAAATAAGCCCTGAGGTGCTGTGAAGGTGGGTCATACTCTCGCGAGACAAAAAAAAGCAAGGCGTTGGGTCATATTCTCGGGAGACAGTGATGGTAGCGATGGGGCCAGCAACACCGATGCCAAAAGAATCTCCGATCTTTTATAACACGTTGTCAAAATCAGCAACAATTATGGACCAGCCTCAAGCTAAAAGAAAGGTTTCCACCGTATGTCACCATTTTGGTCTCATATCGGAAAATAAGGTATTTGTTTTAATTTCCTTGTTATTTCATCCTGTTCCCCTCAAAGTTTCCACTTGATCCATCTGTATTACAAATTCATTTCAAAGTGACTCTTAGTTTACTATTCATATTGTTTTCTGCAGGTTAAATATTGAATCTATCAAAAGAGCCATTTTTTGCCCTTCTCCCCTTAATAAACTTCATCTGGAGCCGCAAAACGTATTTGTCCCGTAAAATGAAGATAACAGTGTATGAAGTTTTATATATAATTCTTCTGTATTCAGAGGGATTTTAATCTACCCCAAAGCTTATTCCTAGTAAGTTTTAATGCTAAAGGTAATGCAAGATACGAATTAAAGTTTCATTTCCAATTTTTTTTCATCATCCACTGTAAAAGAACTATAGTTTGCTGCATTTATGAAATTATAGAACAACAAACAGAAAACTGTTAACATTTTATCGCTGTTTTTACCTGTTATAACAAAGGTAAACCTCAAACTCTGATAAACACTGAATATTAGCTGCTGCTGTATGTTTGGGAGCAGAACCAAGACAATTTCCTGTCAACTTGTTGACATGGAAGTAAATATATTGAATCTTGAATCTTTTGAATGAGGAGAAAAAAACACTGGCACGTGTAAAGCTACTTTGAAATAAAACAAAGAACCATGCAGGTTCATTTGAGTCATAAACGTTGATCAAATAAAAAGTAGCCCACTTTAAAATAAATAAAACGTATAGCTGCAGGGTGATGATCTGGGTCTCTGAAAAGCACCTAGAGACAGTTTGTACTGTAATAATGCAAATAAATGTCTCCAGCGAGGAAAACAGACTCAGTTCAACTGATAAGGTGAAGAGTGTCTTAAGAGACAGCAGTTTAAATGTTGTGTTCCTGCAGCCTGATGAGACACACGGCACCAGCGCCTGAACGACTGAGTCCACCAGCACCCAACCAGCAGACCGCTGCCAGCAACATGGCGCCACAAGATGTCACTTCTAAAAAGGTAGAAGCAGCAGCAGCTGTCCAACTTTGATCCTAGTTTGAATTAAGACTTTATTAGGAGTGATAGAATACTGTTTAGAAATCGTGTTTAGGAATGATTTAGATGGATGGATTGCTTCATTGTTGTTTCACTTTTGACATTCTCAAACATTTTCATGTGGCTTTAAAGACAAAAGACCTTACACGCCTAAATAATCTTACAGTAGTTTTGTCTGTTCTCTTCTGCAAATAGATGGAATGTGCATTTTCAAATGAAGACAAATCCCCACCAACGAAGAAAAAGACTCCTTCTGGAAAGTTAGCTTTTGATTCAGCCGGTTCATTTGAGGCTGCAGCTGCAGGTACGTCAGTCAGTTTGTATCAAAGATCTACAACCATGGGTTTTATTTAGTTTTGTAAAACTAGAATAGAAACCATCTGATCATAGAGGGTTTTGCAAATGCATCCTCAGACGAACAACAACAGTGCAGTTATTCATTTAAAAACAGTGAAGCCGGAAAGAGAAAGAAATGATGTTTCTCATGATTCAATAGATTATAGATCTTTAGGAGGACCTTCAGCTGCAGGAAGTCCTGGAGACCTGGAGGACTTCATCAGCCTCTCTTGTGGTTCTGGAGGAACCTCAGTCCTTCTGTATGTAATTGCTTCAGTTTAGGGATGCACGATAACTGTTTTTTAAAACCAATACCGATAACCGATAACTTTCAGCTCCTAAAGGCCGATACCGATACCGATAACACAGACATATACCTAAGATCATTACATCAATTCTATGAACAAAATCAAAAACAGTTTTGACTCTTTAAATAAACAGATATTTATCTTTTACAATGAAAAACTACTGACAAGCCTCTCCAACATTTTTATAAAGCTATCAAACAAACCTATTTGATATCTCACATCAACTTAAATAAGGTTCATTACTGATTGAAAAGATAAAGGCTCCTTGAACTGATGGAAATACATGCATCAGAATTACTAACTGAAAAAGATTTACATTTAAAAGGATTTAAGCTTGTGGTTCCATTTAAATTAATACCTTTAATACCGTTCAGTACTTTTTTTTTTAATCTCATGGAAGCTTTAGATGAGAGATGAGGGAGAGGGGAGGAGACTAGCTGCTGGCCTGTGCATGTTAGCATTAACTCATGTTAGCGCGACTTCAAAACTACATGGAAGCGATTATTATACTGTAGCTGGCTGATCAGGTTTGACGTATTAAAGCTTGTGCTATTTTCCCTCCTTCGCTTGGAGCATTTGTCACAAATAACCACCAAACTATCTTCTTCTGAAACTTTAACGAAGTTCCATACCATTCGCCGCCATGTTTGTTTCCATCAGCAGGGTTAGGGTTAGGGTCAGTTTCAGGCTTTGTATTTAAATGTTAAACGAAGCAAACAGGATGGTAGTTTGTATTTTTTGAGTTGTGGATATGGTATTTCACACAGATTGTGATTAAATTAGCAAAAGGGTTGTTAATTAAAATTACCAACAGCATTTCCACATTATTGAGGTCAAGTCGCCACCAAACAACACATAATGATACACCTTTCATGAAAAGAAAATCATCACATCAGTCTACAGGATAAAAGTACATCATCTTTAATGTCTCTACAAAATATACATTCAGACTTCAGATTCCATTTATACTTAAATAAAAATGTTTTCACTGGAGAACGATTATGAATGAATTTAATGACGCCTCCCTTACTTTACTGACCAGTAGATGGCAGCAAAAGTGACTTTTCCAGTTGAATATTCTCAGTGTTTGACCATAAATAAATGGAGATTCAGACTTTATTGGTCCTTTGGAGCAGAATGATGAATGCATGTATTAATACAACATTTCTGATGATCTTGGTGATAAAGGGACATTCATCTGGGTCGACTGTTCTTTTGAACTCCCAGCAGAAACATTTTGATGTTCAGTTACAGACACAGATCATTTCAACAAAATCTGTTAACTGCTGCCTTCAAAGCTGAAAGTGTTTCTGTCACCTGAATTATTAGGAACATTCAAGAGTAATACTAATGTGTATTTCCATGTTCAGAGTTTTATATTAAGAAACCTCACGTACCAAGACTGGTTAACCTTTTCAGTCTGGTTTGGTGTTTGTGCAGCTAAATAAACCAGGATGAATGAAGTAGAATAACTCAAGCCCAGCTTTCGTAAGAATCCCGGATCTTTTAATTCCACTTTTGTGTAACAGGCCTCTGTGAAGACTGATGGCTGTCTGGATTGTTTTCATCTTGTCAATAATCTGTCTCACTGTAAAACGGTGAACAGTTGAATTGTTTGTTCACTGTCTTATAAACGCCTATAAACAACTGGATTGTCTCACCAGGGGCTTGCCAGCAGTCTGACGCCATAGATGCCGAGACAGAGGCTGAGACCGTGGAGCTCTGTGGAGTAAGAGGCCCCCACGGTGGAGTTCCTATGGCTGAGGCCAGTCGTGGAGCTCCGAGGAGTAAGAGGGCCCCACGGTGGAGCTCCATGGCTGAGACCAGTCGTGGAGCTCCATGGAGTAAGAGGGCCCCAGGGTGGAGCTCCACGGCTGAGGCCAGTCGTGGAGCTCCGTGGAGTAAGAGGGCCCCACGGTGGAGCTCCACGGCTGAGGCCAGTCGTGGAGCTCCATGGAGTAAGAGGGCCCCAGGGTGGAGCTCCATGGCTGAGGCCAGTCGTGGAGCTCCGTGGAGCTAAAAGGGGCCCCACGGTGGAGCTCCACGGCTGAGGCCAGTCGTGGAGCTCCGTGGAGTAAGAGGGCCCCACGGTGGAGCTCCATGTGGATAAGGCGGTCAAGATGACTGACTCCAAGTCCTAGCATTTTTCCGCCTGAACGAAACCTGAAATGACTCTCCACCATCCTTTAACCAAGTGCCCATGCATCGGATCAGCTAGCACAGCACTAGCCTCTGCAGTGGGCCGAGCCCTCACGGAGAATAATTAGAAGACTCTTTCAGGTGGAATTATACTGGGACCAGCAGCCATTTTCATGAAATGACTGCTGTCGTTAGCTCATCAAAGCAAAACTAAACTCAGTCCCCAGAACCAACCACAATCAGTCATGGTGGTCTCGGTTAATAACAGAAGAAAACATATTCTCTTAAAATATGACCATGATCTGTTGGTTCTTCACTCACAGCTCTGTGGCTGTGGTGTGTACGCTTAATTCTGCATAATTAGTGGGGACTTGGTCTGTTTTGGACCCAGCACCTAGTGGTCAGTAGAGGAACTGCAAGAAAACCTGCTTCCTGGTTGAGCTTTCAGTCCAGAAGTGCGATGGTTGCTGCTTGCTCTGCTTCTGTAGAGGTCTGCACACCTGCTGATGATACCGTTTAACTGAAATGCTAATACAGGATGTATCTTTTTAAAGTCAGTTCAGCGCTGCAGTCCGACTCCAGACTTTGGAGTCGATACCCTCCTCTCGTTCTTCAGAGTGGGATGTTGGAAGATGTAAAGAAGAGGAACTGGCGAGCCAGCTCATATGTTTTCACCACTTTGTGAAAGTTTTTTGTTTTTTTGCTCTCCTTGCAGGTGCAGCTAAAGAAATCAACATGCTGGTAACAAAATTTGGCGAAGTCTTAAGGTATTTAAACATCTCAGCTCCAAGTCTTTCCAAACAAATATTAAAGCCAAACTTGAAAGGAGACAATTGAATTTTATTGCAGAAAAAGTTTCCTTTGACTAACTGAGAATCCTTTATGGATCAGGTCTCAGGCTGGTTGAATAATGTGCTGACTCTAAACGGAGCGCCCCAGACCCGTCAGATATGTTTCTGTCTCGCTCTGTTGTTCCTCATCTTCACGGTCGCTCTGGTTTGTTGCAGTGAGAGAGCTGCAGCAGACACCGCCCAGATGAAGCAGCTGGAAGGACTTTTGACACAAGCTCAAAGCCTGGAGTCGCACCTGAAAGAGAAGAAGAGCCGCCTGAGGCAGACTCTGGCTCAGATTTCTGATAAGCTGCGGGGTTAAGTCTGCTGCCTGTTCCCTTTACTATAATTCACTTGGTTTTGACCCACCAGGTCAGAACCACATCTACAAAAGAGCCCAGAGAGTCACACAGCACGTATTTATAATATTTAATATACCTTTATTAAGTTATACCTTCATTTAAGCACATGCTTTCATTTATTTGTTTGTTCTCTGTTAAATAAAGGTTAGATGGATAGAAAACATTTCATCCTCAAGTCTCAACTCAAGTGTTTTTACAGTTTCTCATTATCACTATCATACAGACTAAACTGTTTTCTGCTTGTCCACCCACTTTTTGAAGACTGACTGGTTTAAGATCTGGTGAGTTTCCTGATCTTTGAACCACTTTGTTAAGACTTAAACTAGGGGTGCACGATAACTATCGGGCCGATAACAGGAAATTATGACGTCATCCCAATATCATGACGAATAGCCCAGATAACATATATATTTTTGTCAACACAGCAGTGCCTCGCTCCCTCTGAGCCTTGAATGACCGGCAGTGAATGTTATGTTCAAGTGACGTCGGCATAATCAGAAAAACGATTACTCAATCAGGAAAATCAAGAATACCCCCTCATGCCAGAAAGCAACTCGTTAACTCGGTCATAATTTTAGTAGTTGCTGACTTGAATTGATATTCGCAGTATTTTCCCACATGTTACACATAAAAAAGAAAAAAAAGAAAAGGCAGAAAGAACGACTAGCAAACGAGGAAACGTTTTAATTTACATTACACCTTGAATGCAGCCATGCATTGTGCTGATCACAACAAACATGGCGGCGCGGAACTTTGTTAAAGTTTCAGAAGAAGATAGTTTGGTGGTTATTCGTGATGAATCCTCGGAGTGAATTCTACGAGGAGGGAAGCACAAGCTTTAATACGTAAAACCTGATCAGCCACCTACAACATAACAATCGCTTCCATGGAGTTTTGAAATCGCGCTAACGTGAGCTAACGGAAGCTAATGCTAACGTGCGCAATCCAGTAGCAGTCTCTCCTCTCCCTCATTCCTCTCATCTCGCTTCCATGAGATTTAAAAATAAAAACTACTGAACCTCATTTACTTTAATTAAATGGAACCACAAGCCAAAATCCTTTAAATGTTAATCTTTTTCAGTTAGTAATTCTGATGCATGTATTTCCATCAGTTCAAGGAGCCTTTATTTTTTATATCAGTCAGTAATGAACCTTATTTAAGTTAATGTGAGATATCAAATAGGTTTGTTTGATAGCTTTACGAAAATGTTTGAGAGGCTTGACAATAGTTTTTCATTGGAAAAAATAAATTTCTGTTCATTTAAAGAGTCAAAACTGTTTTTGGTTTAGTTCATAGTATTGATGTAATGATCTTAGGTATATGTGTGTGTGTTATCGGTATCGGTCTTTAGGAGCTGAAAGTTATCGGTTATCGGTATCGGTTTTAAAAAACAGTTATCGTGCATCCCTACTTAAACGTTGAGTCATAGTACCAGGATCGTCACCAGATTGGTCCTGGAGGACATTTTCATCCTATCTTTTATTCATGCCGGTGTTTTTGGATGGAACCCAGTTCTCTAGATGAGAGGACCCCTAACGTGGACGGTCTCCAGATGTTTCTATGTTCAGGCACTCATGACAGTGTCTTATTCTGCAGGGAATACCGAAGACAGAAATATACAAACGGGACAGAAATTACTGTCCCGTTTGTATATTTCTGCAGAATTTCAGCCTGTCCTGGATGTTTCTGCTGCAGACAGGTTTCTTGGCTGAACCAGTCAGAGTTATGGACTGGTTTCCCTCCTGGGCGGATCAATGGGTCGTTGGATTGATGACAATTGGTCATGTGGTGTGCTGCCAGCGCCAAAACACCGCTGAAATTGGGTTCTGTTGCATAGTGTCAACTTTTAGAAAGAACAACTCATGCAGTATCCAAAATCATTAATTGCAGACTTTTGTTTATTTAGATAGAGTATTTACAATATTTCATGCATGCATTTAAAAATGTACATTATCATCAAATCACACAAACTGAATTCCAAACTGTAACTTCAGTTCTGACTCTTGATAAAATAACCTGTCACAAAAACGGTATTTCTTGAACTACTTGAACCCCAACACTTTCTGTTTGATCAAACTTTAAACTTCTGTTGCAGTATGAGCAGATAGAAGGTAACACCTCCTATTTTACCTGCAGGTGTAAACATCCCTAAACTGAAGCTCTTTGTTCCAGATACATAAAAAGAGAAACACCATGTATGTAAAGACCCGAACAAGACTGGATATTTGTGTCTGTCTACTGTGTAAATGAAGCCATGTGGGCCTCGTCTACGCTGTGGCGCTGAACGCTCCGTGGAAACCGTACGGGATGTTGACGGGCACTGCGGCCCGGCCCAGCTCTTGAAACGTCTTTGCATCCAAAACGAGCAGGAACGTACTCTTGTCCTAGAACACAGTACCGACACGGTAAAGGCTTAGAAGCTTCGTTTCACGTCTCTTCTGTTCTGAGAATGATCACGAGCACATTTAGAGACTTTGACCCTTTTGAAGCAGTCCCCCTTCCAGGACTTTCGACCTTGACTGACCTTGTTTGGAGTGATGACCACAGACAGGACGACTCCATCGTCCTCCTCCGTTGCATCAGGCGAGGGTACGAAGACCGGCTCAGAGGGATACAGACCAGCGTGCTCCCACACCTGAAGGGAGAACGTTATTCACATCTTTAGACGTGACACAGACCGTCATGTGTATTTAATCTCCATCATTTTACCTTCATCTGTTTCCCCTGGATGTCCATCTTGATCAGGGTGTCTCCCACCAGGTGTCTGAAGCCACAGCCGTAGAAGTACCGGTAGCAGCGGGTGTTGTACTTGCCATAGTTGATCTGGGGGAACTCCAGACCCCCGTACTGATGGAGATCCTCCCCATGAAGGTCCTCATGGGTGCAGAACACCTGCGAAGAAAAGAGAAGAAGGTTGCAGCGTAAATTTATGCAAAAACGTGGCGAATAAAGACCAGATTCGCTGCAAAAATGCATATGGATTTGAACTACTTATGAGGTCATGCAGGAGAGAATTTATCTCATAAATCCAGAAGTGGTTTCACTTCATCAGTCTCCAGGTCTCGTTGTGTCCCGTGGTGGCGACAGGTGCAGCTACCTTGTTCTTGCCGATTCTGACGCAGGTGGCCGTGCTGTCGGGGAGCTCGTTCAGGTCCATGCCGAAGGGCGTAGCCTGCTCGATGTTGAGAGGCAGCACGAAACGTCTCGGGAAGGTCCTACACAAGGTGTTGTACACCTGAGGAGGAGACGTGAGTCCGTCAGTTCCTCATCAGAGGTGTCCCACGGGTGAGCACAGCTTTAATTTACCAACAGCCGTTTGTCAGGTTTGCTCAAACTGAAGCTTTGATGAAAATGTTATGAATAAAATTCACGTTTCTCTCAGAAGAGCCTGATTTAAATTTTGTAAGATGGTGACTTTTATTGTAAAACTGAGGCGTTTGTTGCAGTTTTACTTAATTTTTACAACTTTTTCACTTAATATTGCAACTATTTGTAAAATCAGACGCAGAACTTTAAGGTATAACTGCAACTTTTGGTCATAAAATCATGAGTTTTTATTGGGAAAGTGCCAATATTTTGACCCAAAAGTGCTACTTTTGATCAATATTAACAATTCTGTCTAAAAAAAATATTCTAGACTGCAGCAAAACTTTTGCGTCATTCCTCCATGTTCCATCAGATCTGCTCCATGTGTTCACTGTCCTGCTGTTCTCTAGCTGGTTACTGCAGTGCGGCTCCATCTAGTGGCACAGATGTGTAATGACAACAGAAAGTCCAGTCCTAGATTACAAAACAAATTCAGTTCTGTGGCCCGTTTTTTAATTTCGTATTTTTGATCCAAGTCTAAAGTTGAAATATAAAAAAAACAAGCTTTTTTTTTCTGTTTTTTTGTGTTAGATTAAAAAAACGAAAAATGTAATAAAATGTCACTTTTTAAATTTTTTTTAAATTTTTGATTGACAATTGAAAATAGAAAGAATGAATGATACACGGATTGGTAAAGTTACTGAACTTTAACATGGACATTTTCATTTTAAAGTTCTCCCAGACGGAGGATTCAACAGAAACAAGGTTATTTGTAACAACTGACAAGTTGAACTCCCCGTTAAAAGTTTCTGCTGTTACCTCAGAAATGACCTGTTTTAATGTTCTGATTGTGCTGAGACACAATCATTTTGTTGAATTTTGTTGGTAGACTTTTTTATTTTTCATAAAAACAGGATGACATTAATGCCCTGTCAGTGGCAATAAGCTTTATTTTATTTTACATTTTTTAAGATGAGATTTACACTAAATATGTGTTACTGACAAGTGCTGATGTTAAAAGTGTTTGAACAACAAATGTTATGACACTTTAGTTCATGTGGCAGCAGAACATTTAAAAAAAAGTGACCTTTACACTACTTTTGAATTCATTATTTGATTTTGCTTATATGATTCGATTAATCGTGATTAATCAGGGAAATAATGCGATTAATCGGGATTAAAAATTTTAATCGTTGCCCAGCTCTTGAAATAACTGCTTAGTTATTTTTCTGCTTTGTAGCAAAAACCTCATCAGTGATCTGTGAAGGCAAAAAAATCTAACTAAAATAATCGCTTAATAACCATAATCGAGGTAACGTTCAGTTAACAGTAGTGAACTGAGGTCATATCGCCCAGCTACAAGGCAGCTAATGATTCATCCGGCATCAGCCGTGTCATAATGAACGTGTTCAGTCAAAAAAGTCTTGTTTTTATTACATGTGTAATTATGACCAAACAAATTCCTATTGGGATATGGTAAATGACCACAAATGACATAGACATTAGTCCCCGTATATTCTAATTCATTCCCCGCGAATAGTTTCTAGAAGGTTTCCGGAAAAGAAGGAGAAGGGACCTGCGAGGTCCAGCTTTCTTCTCAGTGTGTCTTTATGAGGTGTTCAGTATCAACTGAACCTGCTCACCTCATCAAGAGCTTCTCCAGACTTGCGCAGGTTCTGGATGTTGTAATTCGTTATTGCCTGGCCGTCATCTGAAGCGCACACATGTCTATGATCAGGAAGCCCCTGTCCTCGTACGCGTTGATCTGGTGGAAGGTTGACAGCGGCTTGGCGACATAGTCGATGGAGCTCACCTGAAGTGCAAGAACAGGGATGAAAATGTTTCCACAGTGGAAGTACTACACTTCCTCTAGAAGTGGACATCAGCGTTTGAGCCGTACCTTCCCGTCGTGTTTGTGAATCAGGTGGAAGATCGTGTTGAGTTCAGGGTCCCAGGAGAAGCCGTCGCTGATGCTTTTGCCTGTCAGCTTGCCTGTTGCAATTTTCAGCAGGTCCATCTTGATTGGCTGCTCAATGAACACCACGTAGTTCTCAGACATTGCTATGATGGATCAAACAGTTGTATTAGTTTCTGCTCCAGATTCAGAGAGCGTTTATTTGGTTCTTTTATGACAGGGGTGCGATTGTTTTATCGGAAATGATTAACGCACTTAATGCGGCTCAGTTTCATCTGACTGTTCCCTATCAACTTAAAACCATAAAACACAAACGCTGAATGTGCTATAAATAGACCCACTGTCAGGACTCCAGCATGAAGACAGTGGGGACTTTATGTTTAGGGGATTCAGCCTACCAAAGCTGTGGTAGTAGGAGGGTTTGGTCTTGT
Source organism: Hirundichthys speculiger (assembly GCA_018398805.1). Classification (NCBI taxonomy): domain Eukaryota; kingdom Metazoa; phylum Chordata; class Actinopteri; order Beloniformes; family Exocoetidae; genus Hirundichthys; species Hirundichthys speculiger. The sequence continues at coordinate 39,520 of JAGFBZ010000976.1, read as the reverse complement.
CCACTGAAGGAATCGAGCACAGCACTGTGGCTCCCTCCAGGGTTTCATTATCTTCTTTCTTGCTTGGGGGCACTCTGATGATTTTGTAGTATGCTCCTGTTGATGCAGATACAGTAAAGTCCCCTCATAGAGTTTATCTGAATCCTTGGAAGTAACCTAATGCTGTTTCACACTTATTTCGTAATGTAGAGGTTTGAAAAGTACCTTTGGGGCCGTAAGAGTTCCCCATGTTGTACGTGGTTCCATCAGGCTCAGTGTGAGGGTGCGCAGTCGCTCCATTTACAGCAATGAATTTGGTCCAGTCCACCTGATGGAAACAAGAACATGCGTCCACGTCACATCTTGGCTGAACTTGTTTTATATGTTCCAGTTTATGGTTTTCATCCATCAGATAACTGTGCAGTAAAGACTGACGGTAGCCTGTGAGTTAATAAAGTCACGCTACCTTTTGGGTTGTTTCCAGAGTGTCTGGATCCACCTTGTGCATGATGTTGGTTTCTGTGCTGACGTAGTAATCACCCTTGTAGGTGACAAAGCTGACATTGGCATTGTCTGAGGGCTCTGGAGGGGAGGGTCATACGTTAGCATCTCAACACTGCATCAGGAGTCTGGTTGGTTTGTGTGCAGTAGGGCTGAGCGATTTTATCGATTCTGCAATATATATCGATATTTTATTTCCCCTGAGAGTATCAATATTCTAAGCTCCCTTCAAAACCCCCGTGTCCCGCCATTAAGTCCGCCAGCCGCTAGTGTCGCTGTAGAGCATCTCTAACAAGTTATCCAGAAGCTTCTTTCTCTTCCAGCTAGAGCTGAGCCAGTCAGGAGGATGGCGGCGAGTATAAACCCAGCGCCTGCGTGCTTAAAAGCAGATGTGTGGGAGCAGTTCGGGTTTAAAAAGAAAAAGGAAAGCGAAGATTTAGACAAAAGTATGGCGGTTTGCAAGCTGTGTCACACAAACGTGAAGTACTCTGGAAATACCACCAACCTGCGAGGCGAGCCCACCTGAAACATCACCACCCGGACAATGTAAGGACAAAGTTGCGGCGCGATTCGAAACAAACCACGCTGGACAGTGACGGTGGTTGTTGCCACAAGTTTCCATCTACTTCACCTAGGTCGCAGAAAATTACGGAGTCCATTGCCAACTTTATTTGTCAGGATTTGAGACCGTATTCAGTGGTGGGAAAACGCCGCCTTCAAGGGCTGTGTTTACTCTCGCGGCAATGTGTCGCAGTTACTTTCACCTACCTTTCAGTTCAATTAATTTAAACTAAGTAATTGGAACACTCACAAGATGTCACCAAAATCACTTTGTCCCGTTAAAAAGAAAATTATGTAAATGTATCTTAAGATGAATATCGATATACAGTCATGGAAAAAATTATTAGACCACCCTTGTTTTCTTCAGTTTCTTGTTCATTTTAATGCCTGGTACAACTAAAGGTACATTTGTTTGGACAAACATAACGATAACCACAAAGATTGCTCATAAGAGTTTTATTTAAGAGCTGATATCTTACCATTTTCCATGGTTTTCTTGATTATAACCTAAATCACTTAAGTTTTTACATCAATAGCTATGGCGTTGTACTGCCAAAAACACTGCTTTTATGCATTCAGTGTTTTCTTTTCTGTCTGTTTTAGTCACATGATGACGTTTAGTGGTACCAGGTATTAAAATGAACAAGAAAGTGAAGAAAAAATGGTGGTCTAATAATTTTTTCCATGACTGTATATCGTATCGTGAGCCGAGTATCGTGCATCGTATCGTATCGTATTGTATCGCGAGATTAGTGTATCGCTACAGCCCTAGTGTGCAGTGAGATGAAACAACTTACTTGGAAGCTCAAACCTTGACAGGAAGCGCTGGAAGAAGTTTTTGCAGGGGATCCGGCATGTTGATGGTCCCGAACTCAGACACCATAATGCGGTTGTGCTCCTTGTTGGACTGGTAACTGTCGCTTGATAGGAACCGGCTTTTATAAGTCACCTGGCCGTCAGATATTTTGAACTGGTGCAGGAGAGCCATCCCATCAAACCAGTGATTAAACCTGAGGGGAACAGGGAGAAACGATCAGTTCGGCGACAGAGGTGTCTGAGGATGAACGTGTGAGACGGTGGACTCACCTCTGGTTGCCAATCTCAAACTTCCCCGGCCCGTTTCTCAGGAAGTTACCGTTGATCCATTTTGGGATCGCGCCTGTGATGTTGGTGCTGATGGGCTCAGGAGTGTCCTGCACTGAAGTCACGATCTTCTCAATGCAAGGCAGACCGTGCACATCTGTGAAATGGTTGATGTTCTTCCTGGACTTGGATTTTTTAACCACTGCAGAAAGTAATTTTCAATCTTTATACATGCAAACTGACTTACAAAAGACCCAAGTGTCATTGAAGTTAAGCAGCTGAAATTCCAGTTTGTAGATGTGGGATGATCATGCTCACCTGGACTGTTTCTCTTTTGGTGTTTGATGTTGTTCATGGTGGTGGTTGAGTCGTCTGTAGCAGTGGTTGCTCTCCTTCGGTGTTGCTGTTTCTCCAGGACGGGCTTGCAGTTTTATATCGTCCCTCTGCTGACGCCCCTAGAAGCCTGGGAGCAACGCTCATTTCATGCTTGTGTAATTCTGCACAAAACAGAACCACAACGGGGTCACAAGATAACAAAAGTGGTAACTTATTCACAGAGATAAGTGCTTGATCATCCTGCTGGCTGGCAAATCACTGTGTTACAGTTAGCTCTTTGTCTCACTTCATGGACTCATATTTCTGGCCTGTTGAAAGTAAAAAGTAGCTGGGGGGATTTTTTTTTTTTTGGAATTGTTGCACACAACAAATCTTTTTTAAATATCTGTTTTTGCAAACTTCTATTTCTGGAAGTACTGAAGCATCGGAGAATGTTTTCATCCAATACTGGATTTTCCCGTTGAGTTTATCTGTGTGCAAGAACAAAATCAGGGTCTGATACCACCCATCCATCCATCCATCCATCCATCCATTCATCCATACATGCATCCATCCAACCATCCATCCATCCATCCATCCATCCATCCATCCATCCATGAATCCATCCATCCATCCATCTGTTAGAATTTAGAATTAACTCAGTAGATCTGTAACCTGTTAAAGCTAAAACTTTATTGCCTGTAGGCATTATGATGGTGAAGGGCCGTGTATACTCTCGCGGCAATGTGTCGCCGTCAGCTTGTCGCAGAGATGCCGCAGACACTTTTGATTTATACTCGCGTGGTCTCCGCTATGTTTTTCCAAGCCACAACGCAAGAGGGACAATCAGTTTGAAAAAGTCCACCAATGCTGCCGTACTTTTTGGGGGCTTAATTCATCATGGTTCTTAAGGGTTGTGTATACTCTCGCAGCAATGTGTCGCAGTTATCTTGTCGCCGGTATGCCGCAGTTATTTTGGATTTATGCCCAAACGCGGTCTCCACTGTGTTATTCCTCGCCACAACGCGAGAGCGACAATCACGAACGAGCTAAACTTACTAAACTTATCTCTTGTGTTTTTCCACTTCCTCACCGTCTCGGCCGTATCCAGACCCACATTCATCGCAATCTCCCTCCATGAATTACTAGAATATGTGCTGTCTTTGTAGAGCGGAGAACGAGAATCGTACAGATGTGGGTACTTCCTCATTTCTTTCATGACGGGCTCTTTTCTACGCGGATGTAGAATTGACCAATCAGAGGCCTCCTTTCTCTCCTCTCTGCGGCACTGTCTGCGTAATTTTGGGTAGATGCACAGGAGTCTCTGCGAAGTGTCTGCGTAGGGTGGGGGGGCATCTCTGCGACCTGACGTTCGAGTATAAATCAGGCTTGAGTCCTCACTTTTGCTGCTTTATGACATAACGACTGGGATCTCCTGACTTCCTGACCTGCTGTCTTCCAAGGAAGTTTGCGGCGGCATAGATAACAAATTTAGTTACATCTCATATCCTGGACAAACACAACCACATGTGTCTGGACCTGCGATTGGCCATCTGGATTTTCAAAGACAAAGAGCAATAAACTCAGAAGAGAAATGGTTCCACTTCTTGGAAGCTTTAAAAACCAGACAGACTTTACATTCGGATGTGCATTTGTCCATGGCAGCATCTCGGTGGTGTTGTGGACAAGTGTACCATCGGCCGATTGAAATATTCTGCATGGCATTTTAATTCTTTGTATTCATGATTGTATTAAACTCTTTGATTGACCTTTGTTTCTAGTCTCGTCAATAGGCACCAGATAAAAGAACACGGACAAATACTTTCAATTGGTGACCCTGACGTGATTCTGGCCGTCTTTAAAGTCCTGATTGTGAGATTTTGTGACAGGGAACGCTGGGAGATCCGATCAGCCATCCTATGCTGGCCACCAAACGGTGAGCAGAAAACCGCTTTTGAATAAATAGAAACTCTCTGCAAATTTACTATTGAAGTAAAATTAATTAGAAAATAGAAAATAAAATAAAATAGAAAAGAAACCTTAAGCATTTCAACGAACAGGCCTTCCTTCATGACGTATACCGCTTTAGGTGGGATCGTATTTCCTTAATTGGTGATGTTGATCTTGCTTGGAAATATTTTCATGATAATTTTATTTACTTTATCAATAAACATGCCCCTATTTGTCGATTCAGGGTGAAAGGTCTGGAAAGCCCCTGGTTTACGAGTGAGTTGTCGAACCTTCTTTTTCAAAGGAACCGGCTCTGGGCTATTGCCAGGAAGTCTGGATCCGAGGCAGATTGGCTCTCTTTTCGCCAATTGAGAAATCACTTCACTGCCTCTGTTAAAAAAGCAAAAAGGGATTATTATCTATCCCAGACCACTGAGAGTCTAAATGAACCCAGAAGATTTTGGAAGACCATTGAGTCCTTTTCTACCAACTTTGGCCCCTCTGAGTTGCCCCCTAGTATTACTGTCGATTCTGTCCCAGTGCATGATAAATCTGAGATGCTGAACTGTTTCAACAAACATTTCATAGCCTCCAGCTTCTTGTTTGACACCTTATCAGTTGGCAATTCTTCTCCTCCTCCTCCCTCCCCTCCTGCCGTAGTTTCTGCCAAGGTATCTCGTAGTCACTCCAGTGGCCGCTCTTTCTCCTTCTCTCGTTTTTCTGCTAGAGATGTCGGTAAAGCTTTAAGGGAGCTGGACCCAAGGAAGTCGGCAGGCCCAGATAATCTTCCACCCTACTTTCTGCGTCTGGCTGCAGATATTATATCTGAACCAGTATCATATGTGTTTAACCTGTCTATTTTAAATTATGTAATTCCTGAGGTTTGGAAAACTGCTTTTGTCTTCCCACTTTTGAAAGGTGGTGACCCCAAAATGTTGAATAACTACCGACCAGTTTCCAAACTTTCTAATATAGCCAAGGTCCTTGAATCATTGGTTAACGAGCAGATCAAGGATTTCCTGTGCTCACATAATATTTTATCTCCTGCCCAGTCTGGTTTTAGGAAGAAGCACAGCACTGTGACTGCTGCCAGTAAGGTTTTGAATGACATTGTGGAAGCTTTAGACAAGAAGAACTATTGTACTGCTCTTTTTATTGATTTGTCTAAAGCATTTAAAGGTGGGGTGGGTGTTGTTTTTTTGCAACACTTTTTACAATATTGCCTGAAAACCTTTTCACATTTCCATTGCACCCACTGAAATAAAATGTTTGCAAAAAAAACTAAACATTTTGGTCCAGTCTAGAAGGTATAATCAGAGAAAAACTCTGACCAATCAAAAAAGTGATCATCACTATTTTGATTGGCTGCCTAATACGTCCATCAAATATCACCCCTCCCTCCCTCCCTCCCTATGGTTCATGCAGTCGTGAATCATGTGAAGGCGTGGTTTCGAGGGGTGAGCTGAAGAGGAGGAGGCGGAGCCTTTGGGAGGAGGGAGGGAGTGTATATTTTCAAAATCTCACTTGAGTTGGATTGCTGGAACCGTTTTTCAAACAACACCTACTCCACCTTTAACACTGTTGATCATGGAATTCTCTGCCAACGCCTGGCACATATAGGTCTATCAGCCAAAGCTGTTGGTTGGTTTGAAAATTACCTCTCAAATCGAAAACAATATGTGCAGTTCAATAACTTGTCCTCCACCTGTCTTAATGTCTCCAAAGGTGTGCCACAAGGTTCAGTTCTAGGGCCAACTCTTTTCACCATTTATATAAATGATGTAGGTCAAAATGTTAATGTTTCTGTTCACCTTTATGCGGACGATACTATTTTATATTGTTGTGCGAGCACTGTTGCTCTTGCTTTTGAACGTCTGCAGTCTGCTTTTGATATATTTCAGTCTCACCTGTTCCACCTCAGACTGGTGCTAAATGCAGACAAAACCAAAGCAATGCTCTTCTCAAATAACAAGGTTCCAGCCGTTCTTCCCTGTATTACGTCTGTTCAGGGTGCACCTATCGAGCTTGTATCTTCTTACAAATACTTAGGTATTATATTAGATGATGGCCTGTCTTTTAAATTTCATATTAACAATTTGGTTAAGAAATTAAAACCAAAAACTAGGATTTTTTTTACAGGAACAAACATTGTTTTTCTTTAAAAGTTAGGAAACGACTGGTTTCTGCCACCTTTTTGCCTCTCTTGGACTATGGTGATGTCCTGTATATGAACGCACCTGCAAATCATCTCCAATCAGCTCGACGCTGTTTATCATGGAGCACTGAGATTTATAACTGGTTGTAAACCCATGACACATCATTGTACTCTGTACGCCTTGGTCAGCTGGTCATCTCTGTCTATGCGTAGAACCATACACTGGTACTTAGTCATTTACAAATCCATCCTATGTCTGCTGCCCTCTTATTTAACATCTTGCCTATCTCAGAATCAGTCCACCTACAATCTACGGTCCCAGGACTTCATCACTTTTTCCATCCCTTCAGTCCGTACTGAGTGTGGCAAAAAGGCTTTTTCTTACTCAGCCCCCCCCAACCTGGAACAAGCTTCAGCAGCGCCTAAAACTGTCCAGTTTGATTTCCCTTGCTAGTTTTAAAGTACTGTTAAGAGACTTAGAGAGAGCCTCTATGGTGTGTTCATGCTGACTCTCTCCCACTTTTAACTGTATTTGTTAACATATTATTATTCTATGTTTTTTATTTTTTTTTATTTATTTTTATAACTATATTGATTGTTTTATATGTATTTTATTGTGATTTATTATTGAACAGGTCACACTTGAAAATTAGATCATGATCTCAATGCGTCTTACCTGTATAAATAATGGTTAAATAAAATAAAATAAATAAAAATTAGTTTTTTGAAAGGATCATCCTCACGTCCATAAATTTATGAATGAATTATGTAACAAATATCGTTTAATAAATTTTGTATTACGTTTGTGTCATTTTTAGGCCATGCATAATATTTAAATACCAGGTCTGGGAGCTGGTATTGCGCACAAAAACCAGTCTGGGACTGGCAGCTGAGGAATTAGGTCGGGGACCTAACAGTACTATAAATGATGGTCTGGGACCATCCGGCCGTGTAATTTCTAAGTCGGGGACTGGAGTCATTCTGGGAATGAATAACATTTTAATGTGTGGGTGGTTTTTTCTTATCCGATTTGATAAATTAACTGAGAGGCTGCAGTGTACGTTACACATAGTGTGCGGAATTCCTGCACCTGGCCGGATCATCGGATAAAGTTCTGTTGGGGTTTTTTGGGTTGGCACAGGAAACGGGTATTTTTATTAGGGTGATGTATCCAAAACTGCTGAAATATAACCAATAAAAAGGCTGGGTGACCCTCAATGATTAAGCGAACAGAAATGTTCTGTGTAGGAGCTTCTTAATCAGGCCTTTTATCTGGGATATTATTCGCAGTCGAATATATTGCGTGTATAATTGTGCTGTATATGTTTTATGTTCCCCGTGACCCTACAAGGATGAAAAGGGTATAGAAAATGGATGGATGGATGGATGTTTTATGTTTGTCTGTGTGTGTCGTAACTTGATAAATGAGTAACAAGTGGTCAGAATGTAAACCCGGTTCTTTGGGATCGGTACTGCATATAAGAAAGTTCCGAGGTTGGAACATGAAAAAGTCGAAGATAGATTTGTTTGGTGGGTAGGAGAGATGCAGAGACGTGGTCTCTTCCCTCATGCACAGCCGGCAGCAGAGGGAGGGGCAGTCGATCCTGAAACGTTTCCATCGATCATACGACAAGCTGCGGAGAGTTTGAAAGCAGCTGATTTGGAAAACGAACAGGCAGGTGTCCCTCAGAAAATTAAAGCTAATAAGGCACTATCTAAGGCAGAGAGGTTTTATTTGGATTGTCACTGTTTTCTGGGAGAAATGAGGTGGACAATTACACAACAGATGGAGGCTGCCCCCATTAATCAAATGCTTCTGACGCAGACTCCTTCAGGTAGTACAATGCAAGTATCATCTGAGAATACTTCACAGAGCAGGGATTGTGTTTCGCCACCTCCTTCATGCTGAAGTTAGAACATTATTGAATTGTTTGACGAAAGAATCGTCTAAAATGATGCCTCAGACTGCACCAGTTACTCCTCCAAATAGATCACAGGATGATGATGTAACTTTACATGTGGTGAAAGGAGGTCTGTTACACTTTGAACATGTTATTGCAGATTCAGCTATGAAGGCCCAGATTATGAATGTTTTATCTCTTGTCTCAGATAAACAGAGGGAGAGTGGTTTTTTCAGATAAAAACCCATTTAAGACTTGTGCTCAACCTCAGGTTATGGTACAAGATTCCCATCAATCCACTCCAGCTTCCACTGAGACTGGTGGATATGGTTTACCTTTGATATTTGGGAGTGGCTCTTCAGATCCTGTTAATATTAATACATCGTCTTCTGTGGTGGGAGAAGATGTGGGGGGGCATGTTCCAGCTCCCCTCTTCCCTCTAGTGTGATTGGTGGGGGCTCTTCTAACTCTTTTATTGGACTCCCTCAAGGGTCTGGTAATAAACACTCCCCCTTTTGCAGCTTCGGCTACTGGTGGATCCACTTTCCTTGGATCAGGCCTTGACTTACCACAACAAGGTTTTAACCCTAACCCTATTCTCATTTAGTACCTCCACATTATTATGGCCCCATTACCAGAAGCAGGTCTGCTGCTGCTGGGATTATACATGCATGTGTTGAAAGAAAGACACCTACTTTTTAAATGCCAATAGTGACTTGTACTAATGATAATGGCAGACAGACTATGAATTTTACACCATATTCGCTTCAGGACACTTCTATGATAAAATCTGAATTGCCGGATATTAATAAGGGAGGTGCACCTTGGATTAAGGCATTTTTGGAAAGATGTGCAGGTGTAATTCCAGCTTTAGGAGATTTTCGTCATGTTTTTACCTCATGTACTTCTTTGTCAATGTTGAGAGAAGTAGAAGCAATAGCGGGAACTGATATTGATCCATGACGATGTATTGCTCAGTCAATGTGTGGGGGGGTTTTATGGCCTACAATTCAGTCGGGGAGGAAGAATGGATTCACCAAAAGATCAACAAACATGAGAATGTCATGTCTCGTTGAGCACAGTCGGTGCAATGATCATGTTTCGGCGGTCACTTTATCCGCACAGCGGATTTTTTTTTTTTGAAGTTATGCTCGTGAGTCAATTGACGGGACTTATTTTATTTGAAATAGCCTGTTTTTCAATAAAAAATACTATTAAATGACTTGCATTGATATCGTACTACTGCATATGATTTATTTTTAACCTCAAAAAATTCATATAGCCTATGTGACCGGAATTTCAAACATTTGTCCGGTAAATTGAAAACCTGCCGGTCACATTGTCCGGTGCCAATTTTTTCTAACGGAAACACTGCCTTCTTTGAGTTTTATATCTGATGTGGGTGTTTGGTGAATTTGTTTATCGTGACATTTGGTCGGACGGTAAATCCGGTTTTGTGGATCGGTGTTTTATTGTTAAGGTGGTGAAAAAGGTTTAGTAGCTAAATTGTGGAAATCAAAGGGCAGACAGCAGAGAAGTGATCCTTTGTCCCACGGCAGTTAGGGGGGGTTAAGGAGGTGGAAATGTTTATTCAATTGCAGCAAGGTGATTATAGGTGGCTAAATTGAAAATGACGGAGTATGTATCTCATGAACATAATAATAAATAAGGCTTTTAAGAAGTTTACAGATACATAGCATTACTGGAAGGAAAAAAAAAACTTTTTCTCACTCTGCTCGACCCCTCCTTTTCTTTGGGATTTCTCCTTTGGCCTCCCCTTCCTTTCTTTCTCTCATGTGTTACCTCATTCTTACTCTGAGCTCTTAAAGACCATGGTCCCTTTTTATTTTATTTTATTTTTGGTGACATTTTGCTTGTGTGTGTGTGTGTGTGTTGGCCTACAAAGACAAAAAAATGACAATACTGGATATGACCCATGTTATATTCTGGTTGCTGACAGGGACTGACTTAAACTGACATGAGGTCCGAGACTGACTGACTATGAGCCTCTACATGACGAAAGGACAAAAATATGACTTTACTCAACGACTTCATTTACGTCTGCGGAGCCTGATGGTTCCTCAGACCAGGAATTTTATATGTGGTATTATTGATTTGCTTTAACTTGATAGTATAATAATATTACATGATATAGTATATAGAATTGAATTGAATTTATTTATTTCAAACAAACATGTATATAAAAAAAAACATAAAAAACAAAAACAACAAAAAACAAATAGTAACATCTTCATATACACATAAGCTCGAAAAAAGGAATAGAAAGAAGTGCACACTTTTTCTTAGTTCCTACCCCTTTATAACTCTATGAATTTACAACATCGCCATCGCTATATCTACACAATATCTATATAAATACAGTCCACATAAACACTACATAAACACGCCTATTACAGAAAATACAATATATTATATAAATCTATATAAATATCCCTATAAATATATATATGCCACATACATAAAAATATACAACATATATAACATAGCAAACAACTATCCCTCCCAACATACAATATATACCAGATAAATATTCATATAAATATCTAAACATATCTTAAGCAAGTATAATATACCATTTTCCCCTATTTTATCTATTTATCACACTCCTCGTTAACCCATTTCTTCTTCCATATACATGTTTATAATTAATTTTTTGTATCTCTTTTTAAACAGATTTATGTTAGTACTTTGTTTCATTTCCTGCTCTGTTCACAGAGTCACTCCACAGTTCCATATGCACATGCTTTTCATTGTTGTTCTTACTTTACGTTTTCTAAGATTTAGTTCTCCCCTTAGATTGTAGCCTCCTTCTCTCTCTGTGAACATTCCTCTGATATTTTTTGGTAGTAGATTATTCCTTGCTTTGAACATTATTTGCGCTATTTTGTATTGAACCAGATCCATAAATTTGAGTGTGTGTGATTTGATAAACAGTGGGTTTGTGTGTTCTCTGTATTCTGCATTGTTTATTGCCCTTATGGCTCTTTTCTGAAGTCTGCTTATCGGCTGTAGAGGGCTTCTGTAGGTGTTTCCCCAGACCTCTACGCAGTAACATAGATATGGTAAGAACAGTGAACAGTATACAGTATGTAATGATTTATGATCCAGAATGTAGCCTACTTTCCCAAGAATTGCAGAGCACTTTGCCAGCTTTGCTCCGTACGTGGCTTACCTGTGGTCTCCAGCAGATTTTGTGTTGCAGAAAATTTAATTTCGTTTACTTTTTCTATTTGTGTATTATCTATTATTAGATCTACATAAGATTCTGTTTTATGTCTTCCAAACATGTTATAATGATAAGGTATACCAGAAGGTTGGTGAATATGTGGGAGAATTTCATTGTATATGAGTGTTTTGATATTAGGTTTGATGTTATTGATGCTGTCGTCAGAAGTAACATTTTGCTCTTTGGTTGTGATAAAGTTTTTACTCTGTTTGACATGTCTTCGCATGTTAATTTTGTGGGTTATTTTTTTCATCTGTGGGATTAGATGTGATGTGTTTAATGTTATGCAGAGTTTCTCACTCATATTAATTTTATAGGAATATATAAGGGGTCTCTGATTAATAAATTCGCTGGTCAGGAGGCCTCAGTCTATTTTATCTACATTTTTATTCGATACGGTGAATATAAAGGTGGATCGTATTGATTATTATAAATGATACTTGAATAATATGATGAGGGCAGTAATAGTTATTTCTGTGAACAACTGTTAGCAGTTGTTTTCTGGCTTGCCTAAATGCTTTTTGAACTTTTTGTAGAATTAGACAAGTTAGTGATTTTTGTTTTTGGAACTCATTTCCTGTGAAGGATAGAGTTTTATCTTTTCTCAGAATTATTGTGTCTTTTTTAACTTTTTGTTTTTTCTGCTGTGAGCAGTAGAACATTGCATGTCTTCTGTTTTAGTGCTTACGTTCAGTTTACTCTCAGGGTCCTATCTTGCGCCAAACCTCCTAAAGCTGCTATTAAGGGATAGCGGGTAGCAGGAGGGGCGTTCCCCCACAAAGAACGCAATCTTCCACCTCCTGAAACCTGTGATATTACCTGCACTAACCGCTATATCATGCTACATTATGCATGGGAGTGGTTAGGACGTTCCACCTGTTTAACCAATCAGTGCGTCAGTAGCCATTGCCTTTAAGAGCAGGTTGCGCTACCAGCTAACTGCTATGGAGCGTCTTTTCACCCAGATCAGAGCAGCTCTCTGGGACTCTGCTGTAGAGCTTCCTCCTCTTCCTTCCTCCTCCTCCTCTGCACTGATAGATACATAACTAGCTCTAACTAATGTGGAGCAAATGATTTAATCATTTCTTTTGTACTCCAAGAAGTTTCAACAAACTGCTCAGAAAAAATAGAGCCAGTGAGCTTCCAGGAAAGCATTTCTTAACTAGAAAATCACTCAGAGAGCGCAGACCTCCGCCAAGCACAACAATTGTGGTTGCTTTAGGGCAGTGGTCTTCAACCAGGGGTCCGTGACCCCTAGAGGGGCCGCGGAGGTACTGCAGGGGGGCCTCCAACTTAAAAAGAAATAAAGGCAATTTTAACCAAAATAATTTAACAGTTAAAAAAAAAAAAAATATAATATATATATATATATATATATATATATATATATATATATATATATATATATATATATATACACATATATACACATATAATATACAGGCAGTTCTAAATATATAACTGCCTGAAGTTAAACGTTTCATTGTTGGAAAATAACAATAATAGAAAATAGAAAAATCATACCTACTACTACTACTACTACTACTACTACTACTACTAATAATAATAATAATAATGATAATGATATGCATGAAAGTTTTATCAACCATAAACACATGTAGGCTGAGGTGAAATAAGCAGAATAAAATACATCTAAAAGTTATTTTAAGCCAGGCTTAAAATGTGACACGTTAAAAAAAGGGGGGAAAAAATAAGAATTACAAGCAGGGGTCCCTGCTCTGTTTTTCTCTCATCCAAGGGGTCCCTGGGCTAAAAAAGGTTGAAGACCCCTGCTTTAGGGTTCAAAAAACAACTAAATTTGAAAGTGATCCAGAATCCAGGATTTCTTCCGGATCACACCCAAAATAAAATCAGTTCTTTCTTTTCACATTTCTGACAACTCCTGAAAATGTCATCAAAATCCATCCATAACTTTTGGAGTTATCTTGAACATATCCCCTGAGCCAGACGCACAGCTGCACCAAGACGCATAGCCTGCTGGAAGCGGTGCTTTTTAAAATACTGCAGAACGGATCATTGGACGAGCATTGAGCCAGAGGAACACGTATGATGACATCTACCTTCTACCACTGAGAACATCTCAGGTGCTCCAAGCTCAAGGAGAGGATCAGAGGGATACGAGCACAGTACAAGAAACTCCACAACAGAGTTCTGTGATCTCCTCGTTTCCTCCACAGCAAACATCTGAATGAGATCATGTCACAGCTGTACAGACATCATCTGCCCTTAACAGAATAATAACGTATGCAAGTAATACAGTGATGCATAATCGAGAGGTAGAGCCGGTTGTGCAGTCCACATGTGACTGGGTGGACGCGCAATGACAGGATTTGGACGCGCTCTTTTACGCGCCGACATGCCGGTTGCGCTTTCCACAAACTCGCAGCGCTTACAAACTGAGATACAGGAGCCGAAAAGTATGTTTACTTACGTTCTGTAAACTCTGGGAGCTGCGAGTAGCAGCGCTACTGTATTTGTGCCTTTCGTATCCTGAAATTTCTTTCATAACTAGAGGCAATATTTTCCCGTTGAGGCGTTTCGTAACCTGAAAATTTCGTATGTAGAAACGTTCGTAAGTAGAGGTACCACTGTATTTCACTTACACAAATCCTGCCTTTTCCTTTTTAACAATACTGTAATGTTTTCTGTTTTTTTTCTTTTTCTTTTTTTACAATAGACCTTCTGCCTTCTTTTCAATAAATCAGTACAGTATCGAGATTTTTTTTGCTTTAGTACATAACAAGTCAACTCTACCTTAAGCCAGGCATAAACTAAGGCATTATACAAACTTAACTAAACTGCTCTTTTCTTACACTCTTTTCAAATCCATACTGCATTGGAGAATACTTTTTTTTATTCCTGAGGTAAATAAGCCGGGCACAAAACTAAGACATATTTATTTTTGGCGCTCGATTCGCTTACTGTTTATGTCGCTTACTTTTTACTTTATCCTTTCCTCAGCAACGGGTCGTAACATTTACTTAGGTGCGGCTCCATCTAATGGTGCAGATGGGTAATGACAATAGCATGTAGCACGTCACACGTAGCGCTGCATATAGTGACATTGAACAAGAACCTAGTTAAACTCGAGCTCGCCCTCTGCTGGCCTGGAGGCCACATCGCGATTCATGGCTTAATTAAATCAATTCGAATCGTATTTTTAAAAAATGATTTAAATCGATATTTTTAAAAAATCGCAGCATGCCTAATGACAACTGTACGGAGGTGACATTTTATTAACCTTAAAATGACACAGCTGCATATTTATCAACAAATAGGACATGGTTTTTGAGTGACAACTGTCTTGCAGTCAGTGGTGCCAGATAGTCAGTGGTAGTACTGTCACCGAGCATGTGGGAGATCCCAGGTGTGAATCCTGGTTGCGTCAGTAAGGGCATCTGGTCGTAAAAGTTATAATTATAATTATAATTATAATAGTTTTTAATTTTAGTTAATGATATTTGCTTAGGGGTCATGTTCTGGGTCTCTGTAAAGCGCCTGGAGACAACTGACATTGTAACAGACCCCGAACAGGGAGCAGCTGTAGTAGAAGTTAAATAAAGATCTAACAGAGCAGAGGACATTTTTATTTTAGACATCATATGGATTGTTGTGCTGTTAATTGTACTAACTGACAAGCTCATGGTTGGTCTGGAAGAGTCCAGGGGCAAAGCTTAGGAAATCAGCCAGAACCAGTTGAAGGCTCCCAGACTGGCCTAACAGGTAGAGGGGCCTACAGCTTGTCTCCAGTCAAGCTGCCTCTGGACCAGTCCAGGTGCCTTCCAGGCCTTAGACTGGGAGTGGATGGACTGGTTTTACAGAACCCCAATCAGAGTGGGAGGAAAAAAAACATTTTTCCCTAAAGACCACCCTATTGCTAAAATTCTGTTGTCCATGATGAACTGTTGTTCGGTTGTCCATCAACAGATGGTGACAACGATAATACACTAAGGGCCTGATTTACTAAAGGTTTGCGTGCGTAAAAACGTGTGCAAACTTGACACCACCCGCAAACCAATGTGCAAGCTGATCTACTAACAGCGTGCAAAGAGGACTGCGCGTCTCAAATGAGCAAAATAGCACACGCTGTTCATTTAGTACTTTTGCCCTGATGAATAATCAATATGGGGCGTACCCGCCAGAAAGCGCTAAATACTTGGGAGGGGAAAATGCAAATAGGTCCATTTACCACACGCAATGAGATTTACCAACCCTGAAAGTAATTGCGGGGATTGTGATTGCGTCTGTATTTAGTACGTTCGAAAGGAAGGTGCTAATCTGTCCAGCATTACGCACCGATGGCTGCTGTTATTGTGGCAAGGAGGCGACATCGCCAAAATCAAAGAATACGCAGAGAGAGAGTCTTTCGGACTCGTGTAAATTTGTTTGCACATGCAAAAGGAGAAATATTTTATTTGAATGTTAAATCGAGTATTATTCAGCAAAAGGTTGCCACAGGAGGCACCAGGGTTTCCGTTGTCTGGTAATTGCTGGACTTTGTCTGGTAAAATATGCGGAAGTCCGGGATTTTATAATCTCTCCGGTCAAAATGTCCGGTGAAAATACTCCTCCCAAGCACAATTTCAGTTGTAATAAAATGGGTTATTTCCACATCATTTTATGAAAAACGCCTCGGGGTTCTCCCAGAGGAGCTGGTGGAAGCGGCCGGGGGATCTGGACCTCTGAAGCTGCTGGCCCCGCGACCCGACTTCGGATAAGCGGAAGCTAATGGATGGATGGATGGATGGATGGATTTTATGAAAAAACATATACTTTTTTTACGAATGAGTAGTGTGTGAGGACGAGTCGGCTCCAGCCACAGCTCCACTCATTGATGCCACAGCTGCGCGCAGAGACGCATCTCCGTAATGACAGCGCTCCGCGGTTATGGAGGCTTGAACTTCTCAACGGCCACTTAACCACCCGTCTTGTTTGCCGAAGTTTTATTAAAGGCCACTTTTTCTTTAGTTCCTCGCCTTATATCTTGCCACCTTCTTTTAACCTCATCTGCCGTTCTTTTTGTCTTACCAACTGCATTTATTCTATCGCAGATTTTCTCCCATATTGCGTTTCTTTTGGTAATGTTTAAATTTCTTTGCTTTAGTTCATGAATGTGTTTATTTGCCTCTTCCACTAATATCTCTAACTCCAACTCGTCAAATTTCATTTTGCGCTTGCGTCCATCCTGCTTTCCATCCAGACTCTCCATGGCGCAAACCGTAAGACACGCAACACCTCATTTAAATTCTGCGGTTTGCACCTGTTATCAATTGCGCGAGCATTCTTAGTTGATCACCCGCAAAACACACAACAACAGCACGCGCAAACTTTTTCAGTGCACACGCAATTTAGTACTCTTTATTTAGGATCTTAGTAAATCAGGCCCTATATCATCAAAAAGTATTGCCTCACCTCCCTTGACTCACATATGAGCTTTAGCTCCTCCCACTCCTAATCAATATGACGTGGCTCCATCTCCATCTTCAACGCGTTCATTGAATGAAAGTTCACGAACTAGTTCATATTTTTCATGAACGTGAAGCTGAGCGCGCTCTCTTTCTCCTTCACCAGCGGGGGGCGTGAACGAGTTCATTTGGGCAGTTGTGAACGACGCTCTTTCAAAGTTCACGCACGGTCAAAACCGTTCCAGGTTTCCAGCGAACCCCATTTAAAATCCACCACAAACGAGCCTGATATGTATCTGAGGAAATCAATCAAACATGGCAACACGGCTGTCGCTGCTGTCACGCTAACAATTGCGTCATCAAACGTTTAAAACGATCGTGAAGGAAGATGAGAGCTACAGTTACCCAGAGCTGGAGGAGATCCCCGACTGCCGGGGGGGGGGGGGGTTTTAAAATATTGAAATGGGGGGGAAAAACATTTGCACCTTAAGGACCTGTTTTTGTCTTATAATAAAAACCATTTGGCAGCAAGTTTTTCCTCATATTTTTAATCTACTGTAGAGCAGTGATTCCCAAAGTGTGGGCCGCGGCCCCCTGGTGGGTTGTCGAGGGACTGCAGGTGGGCCGTGAGAGGTCATTAAAATTAAACAAATGTGTTTTAAATTCTCTATCTTTTTTAAATATGTTTTTAATTACTGTAAAATATTCATGACATGATTAAAAAAACATTAAGAAGTAATAAAACAAACCAGTTAAGTGTTATTCTACTGACATTTTAACTTAATATGACAAGTGTCACCTTATTTGTTGACCCCTTACATTAATATCAGATCATGGTTCCTTGTCCTGTATGTTGATCACAGTTGTGTTTAAAGGTTTCGGTGGGCTGTGGAGATTTTTCACATTTCAAATTGGGCCTTGGTGTTCTGAAGTTCGGGAATGGCTGCTGTAGAGAGAAACTGAAACGGAAATGACAGTTTTACATGGACTGTTCCTTCAATGCTAATGTGAACCCTGGTTGGTTAGGGATTCAGAATTGGACCAATAGTTTTCGACAGTTAAAATGGATAAAATAATTGCCGTTTGTGGTGGTGTAGTATATGGGCAGTGGTAATCATTTTGACAAGTAATTGCTTGCAGCAACATTAAAAAATAATTTTAAAAAAATTAACTAAAAATTAACTAAAAATTAACTATTTAGTTGGTCTGTTCCAGGTTGACTATCTGGTCTGTTGGCCAGTGGTGGTCATGGGTTCCATCGGTCCTTGTTCCGGTTCTGGAAGTGCTTGTTTTGGATGTCATTTTGATAGTGACTTCTGAGAGAAGGATGGGTGGACAGTAGGGGTGTAAAGATAAACCGATTTGAATTGATTATCGGTCTGTGACGTATGAGATCCGAGTGCATCGGTCAGTTTTCCTGAGGTCCAGCGACCCGGACCTGCCATTGTTGTGCCAACGGGCACGTGAACTCTCACGAGACTCCAGTGTTGACGTTTTACCTGTAAGAGTCGTGACGTCAGCTATGTAGCTGAAAGAGCGGCTAGCAACATGTCAGGAAATATACAGCGCTTCTCACCACTGGTAAATGTAGGTAGGAAATGTGAACGTACGGCTCGTCTGCCTCGTCCCCGGCGTGGACATCACTAGGTCCTGCTTCTAGTCTCGTTTAGCAACGTAACCTTTAGAGCTTTTGGCGATTTAAAAAAATATATAAGAAAAGCTAATGTTCAGAGTTACAGGCATCAAAAAGACATGTTGAAGTTAACATGCTATTTTCTATAACTGCTTACTAAAGTTTTGGATCCGTGTATTTTGTTGTCAGTGATATGTTTTACTGTTGAAGTTCACCAGTGACTGAATCACTAGTCATTCTGAATTTTTGCCTTTAATGGGCAACTTGATTGTTTCATAACAGCTACTTTTAATTTTGATATCTAACCTCAGCCTTATGCTCAGTGTATTCTCACATTAGAAGGAATAATTTAACTTTGTGCCATTTTTATCTTTTATTTTTTGTTGAGGGAAAGTAAGAATTGGATTTTAAGTATGAGCAGAGGTTTACAAACCTGTGAAGTGAGGCACACCAGATTGGGAGTTTTGCGTTTCATTATGTAATGTCAATTATCCCCCCAGGTATATTGTAAAGGCTTAAGTTAATGTTGTCTGAATTTATGTTCAGTAGTTCTGGTGTACTGTCTCTTGGACATTAAATAAACAAAAGAATACTATTTTAAAATGAAATTTGTGTTTCCCTTTTTCTTCTCAGTAATAAAGCAAAATAAGTAGTTGGGGTTAGATTGTCAATTTTTATTGAATCGAACTGAACCGAACCGTATCGAATTGTACTGAATCTAATCGTTTAGTATTTTTTAAGAATCGTCCCTGAATCGGATCGTAGCCTGTGAATTGAGATTTGATTCGGATCGTTTTTGTGAGTGAAAGATTCACACCCCCTAGTGGACAGATTTGATCAGTGTGAATGTGGGGTAATGTCAGACAGCACATAGATTATCACGGTATTTTGGTAACTGAGATTCAGTGGACTTGTTCCGATCAGCTGCCAGGCTCGGTTATTCCACCCACTCGTCCATTTTTTTGGGATCAAATGGAGCTGGGCAGAGTCATCTCCAGCCAATGGAGATGGTTAATGGTTTCGATTACCAATGTTTTATTTGACACCAGCCAGCATTTTTAAATGTATTATTCTTGAAGGAAGATGACATAATGAGATATACGTCTATAAACGAGCAGACTGCTGCACTACTTGCACGTGATCTCGAAAACTTAGATCAGGTAAACTTAAATGGGTAAAATCACGCCAAGGCTGGATCAAAACTGAACCACCGCCATTGCACGTTGTGTGGGACTTTGCAGTGACGTTGTCACAGAAGACTCAGTCCAGTTCTTTTTATACTCTAACCAAAGCCGGGCTGCACATTAGAGTGATCGGGAGCTTTCCCGGCCCAAACCATCGATGTGGACCATGGGGACAACTAATTTTAACTATTTTTTTTGTCACTTCTTTTGTCTTATTCTTGCATTAATATCAGTTAAGTTGCAACCGCCCGTTGCATCATAGTGGATTAAATAGGTCCACAGCCCCTTCCTAGAAAATCTGTGGTTCTACTACCATGTAAGCAGCATAATTCCCCCCGACCCCTCCCACGTGTTTCAGGTGGTTTGGCCCAAGGCTCGTCTTTACTCTAAATCACACTGGCGCCAAACAGAAAGAGGCTGGTCGGAACGGAGAGGGCTAAAATAAAAAAAAGAAAGGAGGCGGCGGCCAAATGTGCCAAATTAACTGACATTTTCTCAAGACAAGCTGGTAGGTTACTGAAAGAGAGATGGATAATTGGCCTGGTTGGGAATTTTATCATATAACATGGCGAGCGTTTGCAACTGTCACAACTGTCAACTTAAACATGTCACAATGTAGGTATAGGATTATCTATGCTTAAAGTGCATTCATATTTCCATAGAAGAACCGAAAACTTGTTGCTTTAAATGCCAGTTAACCATTTTGATGAACAGAGTTGCCAAACGCTTCATCTCGCTTTATTTGTAGCCTGCCTGTATTAGCACCAACGCGCACAGGTTAACGCAATTAGACATATTAAACAGGTTGTGTAACAGGCTATTTGTTAGGGTATTAAATGCATGTCAAACGTGCTATTTAGGCTGCATTATTAAGAAGTGCTGTAACTTTGATTTGTGAAAAGACTTCTTTATCATTATCTTTTTTTTATTTGAATTTCAATTATACATTGTTAAAGGGGCGTGAATAATTGTATGCCATAATCTAAATAAAATAAAAGGCATTTTGAGAGAATTGTTTTTTGTTTTATCTTTTTCTATGTACTCAAATTTGTCCTCCGTATCAGAGTGGCCTGAATTTGAATTAAATTCCCGGACTGAGAAAAGGGCCCACTCCGGCCCTGCCGATAACTGTATTTTTAGTAAATATCCAAAGCATGTTTCCCAGGAATATGACCAAACATTGTGTTGCTGCACCTTGTACTGTCACATGGGAGGGTGAGGGTCTGCAGGTACATGATGAAGCTGACGAGTAAACTGGGACACAAAACCTTTCGATTCAAGTGCATTGGTCCAATACAAAATAGTTTCAAAATGATGACAGCAACAAGGGCTTGCAGATAAGCCTTTAGTAACGGAAGCTCTAACTTGTTACGCTTCATGCTCCTTAATGACCCAGAATCCATTCTCCCTTCGGCTTTTTAGGTCGTACCAGAGTACCAGGCCAAAGTTAAACTGTCAAACTTCCATCTCACAAGGAGATGTAACAAGCTCCCAACGGGCTTGAATATTTGGGTCAAGTGTTGTTGCTGCTGCCAGTCTGCTTTTACAGCCAGTTATAAACTGGATTCAAATCAAACTGGAATTTGAACCATCATTACCCTCATTTCACTGACACACCGACGTATGACAGCAGTAGGACACCGGCGGTTTTCACAGCCGGACCTTTTTACCGGGCCTTAGCTGCCTTGTCGCGGCACTCAGTTCTGCTCCATAAACACTCGAATCGTTTCATCCTGGACTGTGAAGCTCATTTAGGAAATTCCCACAAACATGATTACATCACCCAGAAGAAAGCAAACACAGTAAGTGGGCCAGAATCAAATCAGTGGTTCATCAAACCCGCCCCAATAAGAGTCTGGAAGCATGCATGAAGCTTGCACAAAAATAATGCAGAAATGAGGATGTGAAATGGAGGTATCAGTTATTTTTGCCTATGGCAGTAGAAGAACTGATCATCTTTAAGGCTTTATAACAGTATGTACTGTATTCGTACCCAAGAGGATAAATCTCTTGGATCGATTTTGCAGTGGCTTAGTCACGCCTTTGTATGGTGCAAAGAAAAATGAAGTCGTGTTTACAATTGTCTGCTGTGACACAGCAACTTTAGTGTTCATTTGCTAATTTTGGGTTGAAAATGTTTTGCCTCGATGACTTTAGGACGGGTGCAGAGAAAGAGTTGCTTGTATCAGTTGATGTGAGCTCCAAAGTTGCACTAAAGTTCATGCATCTTTCATTCTCATGTTTCTTTGTTAGTAAAGTTGAATATATATCTGACTGGAGCAGGTCTTAGAGGTATGAGGCAAATACAGACCTCAGACAAACAAGAACCTATAAAATGAAGCCAAGAAGGAAAAAATTATGGGGCCGAGACGGAGTTCCCCCATATTTAACCTGCTGGATATCACCTGTAGCAGTGGTTCTGAACTGGTCTGGCTTCAGGACCCACCATCACCCTTAATGACAAGCGGTGACCTAAATCAAGGAAAATTTCCAACTTCTCAGATTTATTGAATGAAAAGATCGTGCAGTTTGAATCAGAGATAGTAAAATAGAATATGACAGAATGCCAACACACAAAAATAAGTTTATTGGTGAATCAAAATGGCAAAAACTAAAATGTCATAACCAAAATGACTTCAAGTGGGAAATATGTTCCCTTTGATGCTCAATTAGCTGCATTTTAATTAAATCCAAAACACTTCACTTCAGTAACTTCAGCCTTTTTTTTAATAGACTCAACATGAACAAACATGAAATTAAAAAAAATGCAACCACTGAGCAGTAGTTTCAAAAGAACTCAAATATGTAGCAGTTTTCTCAGTACCCACTTCCTGAATATATAACAATTTCCTATTAAAACTATCTAGTCACTTATTTAAGCATCAATCATAAAGCTGACATAACAATCAGAACATTTCAGTAACAATCATCTTTAATGATTGTATGTATATATATATGTATATAGTATATATAGATATATATATATATATATATATATATATATATATATATATATATATATATATATATATATATATATATATATATATATATATATGTATGTATGTATATATATATATATATATATATATATACATATATATATGTATATGTATATATACATACAATCATTAACCCAACCCAAAAGTGGGTCGTGGGCCTTTGCCTGGGGAAGGAAATGCTAAAAAAAAAAAAAAGAGTGTCATTCATACTCCATACTCGATAATGTCCTGTAACGCGAGTTGACACCTGAGAATATATATATATATATATATATACATATCATTTATGTTGTTGAAGGTGGATAGTAACTAGTTTAAACCTTTAACAACAATCATCTAAACTAGTTATTATCAACCTTTAGGAACAATCATTTCAACTAGTTATTATCCAACTAGTTAATATCTGCTGCTGTGTTTGGGTCATTATCCCATCACATGAGCCAGTTTTAATGATGTTTTCGCTGCCAGACAGATGGACTCACATTTGTCTCTAGGATACTCTGGTACTCTGGACTCATGGTCCACTCAAAGACTTCAAGGTGTCCAGGTCCTGAGGCTGCTAAACAACCCCAACCATCAGTCCTCCACCACCCTGCTGGACAGTGGGCCTGCTGTGTTTCTGCTAAAATGCTGTCTTTGGTTTCCTCCAAACATGAACCCCACTCTGGTCTCATCTGACCAGGGGACATTGTTCCAGAAGACATGTGGTTCCTTCAGTCGGACAGAGCAGGTTTGCTCCCGACAGTCCTTCCAAGTAAAACATACTTGTAGAGTCTTGTAATCGTGGTGTGATGGACTTCAAATTAAATCCAGCCACAGACCAGCTGGTGTCTGGATGTGAACCTAAATAGTCCACATGGATTTTGTGCCTTTTGACCTAGATTGTGGATTTGCAGCAACCATCACAAATAATGAAGCTCTAGAGGAGGGAAATAGACTATGATTGGGAAACCAAACAGCAGAGAGTCTCAAAAACCTTTTAGCACTCACAGTATGTGTATCTGTGTATTCTTTTCTGGCATTTTTATCTGCATTCTTACAATGTTTTTATTATTTAACTTTTTCTGCTCTTTCCTAGAGTGGGTTAGGGTGTGTTAAATGATGCTTATGGTTCTGGTTTTACCGGTCTTCTAGTTTTTCTACTCATCTCCTCCTTCCCCTTCATGGTTCTTTTGCATATGTTCCCTTTTTTGTCAGAAGTAAAGGAGTTGCATTTGGGACCTTTACTTTTGCATCTTGAGATTTCTTAACTTTCATCCTGCGAAGATATGAGACTCGAGTAATTCATACAAATATGTTCCCAACAATAGTTAATACTGTTTTAACCAAGTCATCATAAGCTGCCTGATAAGCATGTCCTTCATCTTCTATTTCCTTTTAAACTGTCAAAAGATTAGAGGAGCAGAAAATGGGAGAAAAGATTGACCGAATCTTTCCTGAGGACATTAGATCCCAGATATGTTCTTTTCACTGTGAGCACTTTGGGCAATACCTCCTCACAAAGGTTCTCATGCAGACATAAAATGTGAATTATGTTCACTAGGCCACAAGTTTGAAACTCATGATTTGACTTTTAATGCAATTAACCACAAATAATCCCACAAAGTCATTATTATTGCTCTAAAAAGCTGCTCTCAGTTCAGTACAGTATATGAGTACTGGGACCTGTAGGGAACAAAGGCAGTTCCCAATAAAACTGTTATGTATTGACGACGTAGTAGGTCACTAACATGGAGAGATGGGTTTACACTTGGGAAACTTCACTTCACGTTCATGATTCTTCTGGTGTCGAACATGTCTGAAGGGTTTCAACATTGCAGAGACATTGCTGTCACATTTTTGGTTTCAAAATCCTCCAACAGTCTCTTCCAGGGGCGGACCGGTAATCTGTGGATTCTGGAAAAGTCCAGAACGGCCGTCCGGTCTCCGGCCGTCGGCCCTGTTCAATAACCAACACTTTCAGTCTATAAACTAACACCAGGGGGCGCTAAGACAATCATTTATCATTTACAGGCCTAAAAACTAACAAAGTGTTTGTCAACAGAAAGATGGCAAACAGAAAACGAAAGGTGAAAGGTTTAAATTAAATAAAAGACAAGTAAGTTTGAGGAGAATTGTTTTCCATTTAGTCACTATTTATCCTTTTCTTCTCTTTTGTGGTGCGTGGTGGAGTAATGTCTGTAGAACAGGCTACAAATGTTGTTTGAAGGATGACTGGTTGATTGGTAACCTAACTAATCACAGCAGCGTTGCATGGAGCAGTTTAATTTTATAAATCAGTATAATGTCGGGGTCCTACAACAGTATTTGCTGGGTGGTCCAGTGGTTTGTGGGTTCAATATCCAGTGTTGTAATATGTTGTTGTGTCCCTTTTTAGTCATTGCTTTCTCTCGATCCAATAAAGGCTGCCAGAAAATCTTTTAGAAATAGATATGACATATAAAACATAACCTGCTAACTACTGTTAACCAGATGGTGACTAATCTCCTCTGTTGGGTTCATAAATGTGTAAATCTGATTCTGATGGAGTCAGTGCCTCAGCAGCTATGAATTTATGAGACATTATTTATGTTTACAGATCAGAAAATTTTCATTTCAAACAGAAAAAGATTATCTTAAATAAATGTATGGTTTATGAAGCTACTTTTTCTTCTTTGAGTATTTTTGCAGCATCAACAAGAGGCCGGTAGGATGTCCTCTCTTCGGGTTTTTGGGTCACCTTAGCATAATATTCAAACTATAAAATGTGTCACGCAGGTTAATTCTGACACAGAATAGACCTAAAAGGCTAAAAATGTAATGAGATTCAGGAAAACCAAATCTGTTTTATTGTTTATTGTTTTATTGATTGTAGTCTAGGTATCAGCGTTAGAATTTTGGAGGTATAAGTTCAGGTTTAATGGCTGTTATTCCAAGTAATGCTAATAAACAAATGTTAATCAAGCATATGTGATATAGATATAGATCATTTTTTTCTGTTTAAATGCAAGCATATAAGTAACTGTAAAATAACTGATAAGTTATAAATAAATAAGTAACTGCAGTAAAAAAGACAATGTTAATGTTTATTTTTGCTTTCGAGATGCAAGTGATGTTTAGTCGTTCTTTAATATTAGTGTTCTTGAATAAACAATCATAAATAGTTTGTATGTTATGACTATGACAATATATCACTATATATATATATATATATACAGTATATATATATGGGTCATTCCACCTCAAATCAGCAGATTAGAAAAAAAATTCCCGCATGACCATCTCTGATTTGCTTGATTTTTTTTTCTTTTGAACTTTGACTATAATGTAGTAATTTTGTGCAATATTAGCCTGGTACTAGCAATAACTTCGGATTTATAAATTTTTGAAAAAGTGCCCGTACGGCCATTTTCGTGACATTCTTAACGCTTTTAAAATTATTACCATTTTTGAGGGGCTGTATCTTTGAAACCGTACAAGCTAAAGAGCTGTTTTTTTTTGTGCTGTTAGTCCTGTATGTGCACTCTGTATGGGGTCAGTTTCAGGTGTCTATTCATTGCTGTTTGTTTTAAAATAAATTTCAAACATCCAAAATAAATTTCACTCGCTTTGTGCGGTTCACATTTCAAGTCCATATTTGGACCCCTTGTAATAGTAGCTGAGACTTACTTTTTTTGTTGAACAATCTCCTTCTCTGATAGAATAAAAATACATAAAGAATTTGCAGAAACAATTGTATTTTAGTTCTCATATGACCCAGCAAAAAACGAATTCCGCATTTTATTGTCCATATTCAATTGGCAATTGACAAAATATGACAAGATGTACCAAAAAACTAAATATACTACCAGAAAGGTACACTGTAAAATCAAATAGCTGTCATGACTTAAATAGATAAGTTACCAGTACTAACATGTACTATTCAATAGGTTTTATCAAGTAATGTGAAATTGCATGGTCAAAAAGTGCATTTTACTTTTTATTCTAAGTGAAGCTTACGTGACATAAGTCACCATCACTAGCTAATTCTGTGTTTAATGAAATGAACCGTGGTTAAGTTATTGTCACAACAGGGCTTAAGTTATTATTACTTGCTGAGACCATTTTTTTGTAACGACCCTAAAAGCAACCAGATCTGCGCATGTGCAGTAGAAGCCAGTGCACTGTCTTCGCGGTCGTCACACTTTTTTGCCGACACATTAGTTTGCAAGCTGTGGATTTCGTCGCGTAAAGAACAGTGAGGTAACTTATCAAATAAGTTCTATTTGTGTGTGAATTTGTTCATTCTACTTGTCATATCGCCAACTATCATTTGGTACATATTAACTTCGCCAGCAAACACTGCGCAGTTTGAGACGTGTTAGTGGCTGCGCCATACTCTACCGAGCAAGTCGAGAAAGACCACTCAAAAATTAAAAAACGGACATAACAGTGTGGTGGAGGTCGGTTATAAGAGTTATAATTATCCAACCGCTGAACGCACTGAGTATCTGACCAGTATGCTGATTTTTGTTGAACGTCGCGGGGGAAAAATAGTACTATCAATATGATGTAAACCAAGAGAGCCACAGAAAGAAGCTAGCTCGTTCTGAAAACACCGACAACACGCGGCTGCTCAAACATTTCACTCACAGCTACACAGACCTGCTAGCTGTATGTTCAGCAAATGACTTTGACTGAAGAGACCGCGGTTTAAGTCCAAGTAAGGTCGGACGTGATATTGAGACAGATTGTTATCCAACGTATTATATGATTGAAGCGGTTGTGTATTTATGTTTCATTCCATCACTGTTATTTCCTTTTTTATGCTTCATAAATAACACATCAGTGTTTAAAAGATAGATGTGTTGTTTGTAAAATTGTATGCTATATTATGGGAGGCCGTTTAGGACAAAACACATAAAAACTCTGCACACACACTTAAAGTATACTCACACATACACTGATGCTTGCCATATATGCACCAAAACAGTGGGAAAACCCTTCAAAATCTGTACACACAGACACGGTTTACATACACTCACACTGATAATGGGCACATACGCACCATAAATAAAGACTAAACACATTAAAAAGCTGCTTAAACACAACGACAATGGGCACATGCACACTAAAATATGCACATACAACTGCACATGCACACACACTGGCAGTACGCACACACACTCTGGAAATATGCACACACACAACCGTACACACACACGCAAACACACATTGAGTATTCACACACACTGACAAAAGGTACATGCACACTATGAAGCATGTTCACACACTGTAGACACAGGGGGTAATAGCTTTTATGTCTGTGCTCACTTATACTATTGAGGGTGCGTGTGTAAAATAAATTCCGTGCGTCCGGAAGCTCTGGTCAGTGTAACCGGAAGCCACCTGAAACACCTGAATCGTCCGTCAATGGTTCAGCTACTTCCGATTTTGCTGCTTCAAAATATTATTCTATATTATAAATTGTTTATAGGCTATGCTATAGAAAATCATACTTGACGGACAAGGACTTATTGTTCATTATTTTGCCTAAATTTAAAATCCATAAGTCAAAAACCACCTCACTCTTGATAAATTAAAGTTTTACCCATAGGTTTTACCACGTTTGAGTGCATTTTATTCTGAAAGCTGTGACAGGAAGTCATACTCCATCGACGCCAGATGACACTCTTGACATTGGTCATAAAAAAGCGGGTAAATATGAAGTTGGTTGTCTTCATACTTTCATTTGGACTGCTGTTTTTTAAGCCGTGTGCAATGAATAATATAGAGGAGATACGTGGCTTCTTCGTTCGCGTTGTGCACTGCATCCAGGCTATTCAACAAAGCCCGATAGCAGGACACTTCACCGAGCTGTGGAGTCATACCAGGACTGTGGGCACCATGACTTCTGTGGTTCGTCGTGCTGACAGCTCAGAGTCAAGAGAGTGTGCTTCACTCTTAGAGTCACTCCACAATCAGTTGTTGTTTATTTTGCAAGAAACCTCAACTCAAGATGGAATTATTTTTCCACCGACAACTCGAAGTGGTGCTCCTGGTCGGCCAAGGTACAGTCTGACACTGGACCAGTTAAACCAGTGTCTGGATATGGGACTGAACTGGCAAGGAATTTCTTTGTTGTTTGGGATAGACCGACGAACCTTATTTCGTCACAGACAACGTCTCAATGCTCCATCGCGAGATTTTACAGCACTGTCAGATGAATGTTTGATGTCTATCATCAGACATATTTTATCAAACACACCCAATGCTGGTGAAACATATGTCCGCGGCAGCCTCCGCCGCAGGGGGATACGTGTGCAGCGTTGGAGGGTTCGCCAAGTCCTCCGACACATCGACCCGATCGGACGATGCTTTCGTCGCAGTCAGGCGATTCGTCGAAGAGTCTACCATGTGCGGGGACCTAATGAGTTATGGTAAGCCGCCACGTCCGACATAACGTGATGTTTGGGACGGTGTTTGCAGCTGGGTTTCAATGCCCGGTTGCCGCAGTGTTGTTTCTGTCAACTGTTAATATGTTAGGCATGCCTCTAAAAGTAGCTGATTTGCGCATCTTTTTACTAGATTCATTAATATTACCATATTTTTGTCCCTGTCACTTCCAGAAAATACCACCTAAAAGCTTGGTTCCAAGAAATTACCTTCTCCTGCAACTAATGGCTAAGGCTATAAAAGAAATCTATGTTAAGAAGCTACGCAGTATTGAGTAGTGATTGTAAACATATTAATGTCATACGTTTATAATTTAACATTACTCCCTGAATTTTCTCCTCTGATTGACTGACAGTTGTGTGTTAACGCCACGTAAACACATAGGTCGCACGGCTAAAGTTTAATCACATCACATACATCTTTTCCACAAAACGTCTTGTAACCAAAGCAACGTAACTCCTTAGTAACCACAACAAGCGCAGCGGAGATACCAGCTCCATCAGGCTAGAGCATACAGTCTATGGGCTAGAGAGACGAAAAACACAAAGGAAACACAATTGCCTATTTTCACATTATCTTCATCTCTTTTGGAAATGCATCAGTTTTGAAATAATGCTCGTAATTTTTATTTTTTTAAAACAAGACAAGAACATTGGCTTTAGCTGGTAGCAGACAGCTGACATTCACGCATAAAGTGAAGTAGGTGCATTACCCTATGAACACCCCAGGGAAGTGCTTTCAACAGCAGGCAAAAAGACTGGCAAAAATTAAATTTTGAGTTGATCTATTTAATTGACCATTGAATTTGAATTTTTGTTAAAAAAAAAATACGTTGTGACATCACGCAAATTCCCCACAGGTCTCCATCTTTTAGAAATGATTAAGTGATGCTGACAATTTATTGCTCATAGGAAAAGGGGACTGCTCACTTTATCACAAGTAATGGTATATATAAGCATAACTATTCGTGATTGTGTAACTTTAAGAATATAATCAGGTCATGCAAGGCTCTAATAGATGTGAGCGTCCATTAAATACCTAATAAAAAATATAAAAAAAAAACCCTTGTGCCTTAAAATTGTAAATTATTTCTGTTAAGATGTAACAGGTAACATGTAAATACATAATAATATATGATAATATAACTGACAGAAGTTGGCTGCAGATCCTAACTCGCTTCTGTTTTGACAGGCATATTGACGGAAACCATAAACTCATCAACTGGAGGATGGTGTTCCATGGCTGCGTGGATGGGTATAGTCGGACAGTCATATACCTTGAGTGTCTTACAAATAACAGGGCTGCCAGTGTATTGTCCTTATTCCAAGACGGAGTTCAAAACTTTGGATTACCATCACGAGTCAGATGTGATCGAGGCACAGAGAACACTGAGGTGGCGCGATACATGCTGAGACAAAGAGGACTGAACAGAGGCAGTATAATAACTGGTCGAAGTGTTCACAATCAACGTGTTGAAAGGCTTTGGGCTGAGCTTAATCGTGTGGTTTCATACTATTATTCTGACCTATTTACATTTATGCAGAATGAAAATATACTGGATTCCTTGTCCGAAGTACACATGTTTAGTTTGCACTACATTTATTTACCACGGATCCAGAGGGCTGCCAGGGAATTCAGAGACCAATGGAATCATCATGCACTACGAACTGAGAGACACAGGACCCCTTTGCAGTTGTGGTATGAAGGCATGATCTCCAACGTCGGACAGAACAGCACAGTTGCAAGGAGTGTGTTTGCTACTAATCAAACTACAGGGACTGACAACAACGGACCCTTACCCGAGCTCCAGCTCAACAATAATGTTGAGGTTCCTGAAAATAGCTTTCAGGTAAACGATAGCACTATGGAGGAAATTAGCCAGGCAGTTAATCCATTTGCTGAGGATGGTAACCATGGCATTAATTTATTTGTCACACTTGTAAATTTGATTGAAAATAAACAGTAGTTGCGTACAAATGAATGGTTGGCATTCAGTCTCTACTAAGATTTTATCTGACTCAACAATGAATACAAGTTAATACAAGTTCAAGTTTTCTCTCAAACATTATACAAGAGTAATCTCAAATTCTATTCTATGCAACTGCAAATTCCACTGCCAGATATTTTATTCACTTTGTCCAAAAATAAATTCACAATTCACATTCAGTAACAATGAACATGAAACAATCAACATGTGTTTATAGAAATGCAACACATATTTTTTTAAGTGCAAATACTGATGTCCAAAATGCTACACTCTTTTAAATGAAAACCAAACAGGTGTGTGGCATGACATCATTTTGAACACAAAGAACTCAGGATAGTTTCTGTGATGGTAAGTATTTTTACTCCATTCCAAAACCCTGAGTGTTTTGGATCGCAAAGTCCATGTTTCTTCTGAAATCATCATAGGACTTATGGAGAGGTATTTTGAGACAGTTGATACATGTGTTTGCTATTGGGTATCTCCCCCTCTGGAATTCTAGCGATGGTTCTGGATAAAAACCAATAGGGGGCGCCACATGGCATCCTGTTGCAAATGCCAAGATGTCTCCCAGCTTTGCAGGTCCTTCCCCCTCTGACAGACAACAAATAAAAAGAAAGTAAAATTAGTGTAGGGAACTACACTCAAAACAAGGAAAGAAGGCTCAATTTTCTACTGAAAACATATATATTCAAATCTCATAGTGCCCATAGTTCCAGTCAAGTTTAAGCAAAAATTCAGAAACTTTCTGAAAATATCAGGCTAGTACGGATCACATAAAAGGGACATGAAGAAAAAAAAAACAAACTAAACCAAAACAAGATTTTTTTTGTCTGTTGTCTATATATAAGAGATATGAAAAAAAACAAAACAGAAAAAAATAGTTCTCTTATGTCGTGCTCACGAGATAATAGACAAAATAAAAATGTGTTTTTTTTACCCATGTCCCTTTAGAGGCTCCGTTGGCTAGAACCAATTCCAATGCAGTTATTATTCACCTTCAGCATCCTGCAAGTAGTCCCTCCAGTAGGCTACCACCCTATTTTCATCTGCTCTGTTGTTACTTCCCACCTCTGACCATCTTATGTGAAACAGCTCTTCCATTATATCAGCAGTCAGGGTTCCGGGGCTGTAGCACATGACTGGGCGAAAGGCTTCAGGATGAAGTTTTATTTTCTTGAGGACTCCAAGTGTTTTCAGTCCGTCAGAAAGCCTACACAATTATTTGAGATATACAAGTGATACACCATACTCAGGAATTTAGAACCATTTTGGGTTACAAAATGTTTGTTGGATATTCACTGTGAGAAGATTGAGAACATCAGTCATGAGCAAAATTTATTTAGTTTGAGATCATCAACACATAAAGCCCAAAATCCAGTAAATAAACATATTGCACAAATAACTATGAATTCTATAAGTAAACACTTATAGTAAACACTTAATCTGTGACAGTATGTACCTTTCAAGGGGACCACGGACACGCTGGACCACTTGAAACACGAGGACATCTTCCACAAGTTTGTCCTTGTCAGCCAGGCTTGTGAAAGGTCTCAAGCAGCCAGCATTGGCTAGGTAATCAGTGAGCGGTTCTGCAAACTGCTGCAGCTCCTTCAGTGTTTTGGCTTCAGAGATCTGGCTCAGAGAAGGGAGAGCACATCTTAAGCAGCCCAGGTGCCAGACACAATATACTGTAAATAAACTGGGCAACAAACCTTTTTTAGTTTACTGTAGAGGTCAATGTCTGTGATGTCCTCCAGCACAGGACAACATGCATCAGGTCCCTCTGCTAAACAGGTAAACAGTGTCCTTGAGAGGAAACAAGGTGGAGGACCTCCATGCACCAAACTGACAGCTATTGCTCTGCCGGCAATGAAATATCGGTCATCCCGCACAGCTGAAAAGGTTCCCAAGACAAAGCAAAACATAAAATGCTGATAAATATCCAAGAACTCACAACAGCAGAGTCTCTCATTTTAAATTTACGTGGATGGCACCCTGGCCAATTCCATTAGTAATACTGTGAAATTTCAAGGATGAAACCAGCAAATAACTAACTATGATGAAATAGTTTTAATCAAAAAAAATTATGAAAAAACAATTACATAAGAAGCACATGCCTAAGTTAAACCCATGAGTAGGCTATGCATGTGCTACTGCATGTAACATACTGCTGATTCTGGATGCACAAATGTCCACCAGTGACTAGTTCCTTTCATCTATGATGCAAATATCTAACACACTTTATGAACACTATTACATAAAGCTTTAAAATGTCCCTAATTTCTGTTTTTATTTACTTGAGAAAATTGTGTTTTTCATAACAACTGCTTTTTGTTCAAAGTAAATATATAAATTAATTCCTTCTTCACATATCATGAAAAGAATCACAAACCAGAGGCACTTAGAGCCAAGTTGAGATTTCCCTCTGGTCCACTAAACATGTCTGAATCTGCCAATGCTTTTATCAATAAACGCAGGAACTCTCTGCGAGGGCCACCAAGGTCTACAGCTTCCTCTGTGGTTCCCCTGTCGTCTGAAAACTTTATGGACATCTTCTTTTTTGGGTCGTAGGAGAGCCGTCTGAATCCCCTTAATGCCCCATCGAGGACTGCAGAGCGATTGATGTTGAACTTGCACACTTGAGTGTTATCAATTTGGCCACCGAGTTCACCCAGAATTTCACTGATGGGGACCTGTTCATTTGGCTGCCTAAAAATAAGAATGACATCAGCAAATGTATTTTAATTAGATAACAAGTACTTGTTGTTAATCAACAAAGTTATTTTGGTAGCCTTTATGTTTTAGCTCAACATTAGATATTATTAGTTATTTCATATATATTTGTACATGTCTTTTAAGGTTTGACTGCTTGAAAGCTGCCTTGACATATGAAAAATGGTGTCTGCAACAAACAATGTAACCATTACTGCCCAGAGGGAAAAAAAACAACAAAAACTTACGTCTTCTCTTCAATGCTGGCAATAATAGCGTTGTACAGGTCATCGTCATCGTCATCATCTGTTGTCTCATTTATCAAATTAGCATAAGTTCCATAATCACTTTGCCACTGTTTTAAGGTCTGGTCACTTATGGAGGGTTGGGATGAGGGGGTTTGCACATATTCTGGGTTGCTGACTGAAACTTGGAAATTCACAGTTGCTGGAACATCAACATGAACTCTAGGATCTTGCCCGTGATGGAGGATCTGGTCACTTGTGGAGGGCTGGGATGAGTGGGTTTGGACTCCCTGTGGGTTTCTTTCTGGAACCTGGGAATTTGCGGTGGCTGGAACAAATACATTCTCGTCTTTCACCCACTCATCATCTTCTTCTGTGCTTGTATCAGATTCTTCTTGCACAGGCTGACAAAAAGTTTAAATAATGGTCAGTATGGACCTTGATGACATCCAGTTACTACAACCCAACTCTGCTGCACATGCTCACACAATAGACAAATTATGAAGGAGGTGCAGAAAAGTGGGAGAATACATTTTTACTAACTTGCATTATTGCGCATACTGAGCAATTATGTTTTAAAACCAAGAACTGAACTTCCCTGATGAGACAGAAAATATTCAATGTAATGAGACTATGGAGGATATTCCTGGGAGTCATCTATTGGGCTTAATCTAAAACTTAATGGCTTTTTTGAGACTTACGTGCAATTGACTGCATTTATTGTTTTGTTTACTCATTTTAATGAAGTTTTACGGAACTCAGATTTCATACAAATAATTAATGTTGATGACAATTTTCAGGGTCTCCTGTTTTGTACTCTGTTGCTTACCTCAAGGGCCACGGATGGTCTCACATACACTGGAGATCTATTGAAGATCTTGTGCACCATGGAAGCATCTAACAGCTGGCCTTTGCCAAGTCTGGGTGGGACCAGTTTATTCCCACATGGCATAAGAATCTCCAAACTGAAAATAGATATTTCTAAAACCATTAGAGTTGCCACAAGTCTATCTAACAACAATTAAAACAATTACAGTGACTATGTAATATCTGTATGACAGACAAATGTCTGAGAATAAATTAATTGACAGAAATGTTAATAACTCACCTTACATCAGAGGGGATCCTCCCATCAAAG
The DNA here is from genome assembly GCA_018398805.1 of Hirundichthys speculiger. Classification (NCBI taxonomy): domain Eukaryota; kingdom Metazoa; phylum Chordata; class Actinopteri; order Beloniformes; family Exocoetidae; genus Hirundichthys; species Hirundichthys speculiger. Next base: position 4,087 of record JAGFBZ010000976.1, on the reverse strand, counting down.
GCATCGTGCAGCTTGAGCAGCAGAGTCCTGTTGTCCCATGTTTTATCGAGTTGTAACGCACTTATTATGTGGCCCTTTTCATGTAAGAGTGCCTTGAGTTTTTTCCTTGGGACTTTTTTATCACGTGGGCTGAAGAGCAGTATCACATCCTTAAAAAAAGGAGTTTCGCGGTGGTATGGCGGTCGTGATCTGGAAATATCGATAGTTGTCTGACTTAATTATTACATTGGTGGCCACAAAATAATATTTAATGTGGTTAACGTTACCCACCTTTTCTTAGCCTTGGATCTACCCCAGCCGCTGAATCGCCTAGCTTGAAAGAGCGGGGTCTGTTCAGCAGCGGGTCCACGCAGCGGTTCACTCCTCATATTGACATTTAGGCATTGGTTTGGCCTAAACAACACGCTCATCTCATTGTTCTCATTGTTTACTGAAACGTTACTGCTTGTACTTCCAGAGGCGTCTTGGTTCACCAGACAGTTCATTAGGTCTGGTGAACCCAGTAGCCTCCTCAAAATACCAAGAGCCTCCTCAGTTGGTCTACCTCCGCTCGCCATTAAGCTTCCCGCTCTGTTATGACCGAAGTCAAGGTGTATCCAGCGATGGAGTAGATACTATGACTTCCTGTCACAGCTTTCAGAATAAAATGCACTCAAACATGGTAAAACTTTAATTTATCGAGAGTGAGGTGGTTTGTTCTTATGGATTTTAAATTTACGCAAACCAATGAACAATAAGTCCTTGTCCGTCAAGTATGATTTTCTATAGCATAGCCTATAAACAATTTATAATATAGAGAATAATATTTTGAAGCAGCAAAATCGGAAATAACTGAACCATTGGCGGGCGTTCCAGGTGTTTCAGGTGGCTTCCGGTTACACTGACCAGAGCTTCCGGGCGCACTGAATTTATTGTACACACACACACACACACACACACACACACACACACACACACACACACACACACACACACACGCACCCTCAATAGTATAAGTGAGCACAGACATAAAAGCTATTACCCCCTGTGTCTACAGTGTGTGAACATGCTTCATAGTGTGCATGTACCTTTTGTCAGTGTGTGTGAATACTCAATGTGTGTTTGCGTGTGTGTGTACGGTTGTGTGTGTGCATATTTCCAGAGTGTGTGTGCGTACTGCCAGTGTGTGTGCATGTGCAGTTGTATGTGCATATTTTTAGTGTGCATGTGCCCATTGTCGTTGTGTTTAAGCAGCTTTTTAATGTGTTTAGTCTTTATTTATGGTGCGTATGTGCCCATTATCAGTGTGAGTGTATGTAAACCGTGTCTGTGTGTACAGATTTTGAAGGGTTTTCCCACTGTTTTGGTGCATATATGGCAAGCATCAGTGTATGTGTGAGTATACTTTAAGTGTGTGTGCAGAGTTTTTATGTGTTTTGTCCTAAACGGCTCCCATATATAGTGTTACAATACTCATGGTGATACAAATAATACTAAAATATTATAATAGTAAAATAACACCAGCAGTGGCATAGTAAAATAACATTGATGAGTGATTGTGGATTAATAAAAATGAATATTTTCACATGTACATTATTTTGCGGATGTGTGGAAAACTGGAATTGGAATTTTAACTTTAAATTTGAAATTTCCTTGTCTTTGGCAGAAGAGTTTAAGGCAACTGTCTTGGAGATTCAAGTTAAGTGCGTCATCAGTGTGGTCATCCATTGCACTGTGAAACTGAGGGTAAGATACCAGTAGCCAAGAGATTGGAAGTTATTATACCTATTCTATACACAAAAAAATTCCTCTTAAAATAATCTATTGCAGATGCAGTGGACCTGTAAGCAATGCATTTTTACCACAGATAAAAGAGGACAATTGTTGATTGTTGAAACATTGCCGCTTAAAACATGGAGGTTTTACACGACAAAAGCCAATACCATGTCTTCATTGTGATTGCTTGTGCACATTCAAATCTTTTAATGCACTTAAAGTGCATTTATCTGTTTGGCATCCTCAATCAAACATTAGGCAAAGAAATAAGTCCAGAGCTGCATTCCAATGCCAGTTATGTGAATACATGGAGCCCTGCACTGAAGCAGAGTTTTTCACACACTTGCGCAGTCATTTAAAACTTAAGCAAAGAGTTGTGTGTCCATATGTTGGCTGTGTTTTTCAGAGCAACGTATATTCAACATTTAATGCACACAAAAGTAGGATCCACGGTAGCACTACATCAGATTTTAAACCAGGAATAGTACACAACTCTGAACAACCAGATGAGAGGTGACAGAAGAAGAGAATGTTTCTTCACAGGATGACTTTGAGTGTGTGAGTATGAGGAGTCTTTAGGTGACACGGAGGACTTGGAAGCTCAGCTGGAACGTAACCTCGCTGCTCTGTTTTTAAAAATGCAGACAATCCTGCGCATATCTGAAATTGCTGCCCAAGACATTATACACCAGATAAACCAGATCCATCTACTTTCAAAGCCACTAATACAAAGTGCAGTCCAAAAGATTATCAGTCATCATTGTGATGATATGGATGATACTATAGTGAATGACATTGTAAATGCAGTTACACAAAATAATGTCTTGCTTAAGTTCACCAATACGGGAGGATCCCTGTCAACAGCTAGCAGGAGAGCATCTTATATACAGCAACAATTTCCAGTTGTTATGCCAGTTCAATTCTGCATTGACAGAGGTAGTTTTTTTGTGTATGTTCCCATACTGAAAATGTTGCAAGCTTTGTTAAATAATCAGGATATTTTGGATAAGGTGCTACATGAAAAGACTCCCTCATCAGAAGGATACCGCTCATTTAGAGATGGTTCTCACTTCAGAGAAAATGTTCTTTTGAATGTAGAAGAGTTTAGGATTATTCTTGGACTATATATAGATGATTTTGAAGTGGCTAATCCACTGGGAACATCCAAGAAAAAGCACAAGCTATGTGCAGTATATTGGGTGCTTGCTAACCTTGATTCTAAATATCAGTCAGCTCTGCACTCCATACAACTTGGACTTTTGTGTAAAGTTAATACTGTAAAGGAACATGGCTATGCAGAAATCCTTCGCCCCCTTATTCAGGATCTTGCAACCCTAGAGGAACATGGTGTTTATGTTGAACAACTAGCAGAAAGTGTCAAAGGCACTGTGTTGTATGTAGCAGCAGACAACTTGGGGGCTCACTCTGTGGCAGGATTCCAGGAGAGTTTTGCAGCTGATGCCTTCTGTCGGTTTTGTATGTGTAAGCAAGATGCGATACAGGATAAGGAGGTCAGATCAGGTCTACTCCAGTTAAGGACAAGAGAGAATCATGACAGACATGTACAAGATGTGGTACATGACCCTGCAATGGCCAGACATCATGGTGTTAAAAGAGGGTGTCCATTCAGTGAAAATCTGAGACACTTTCATGTGGTTGATGGTTTCCCACCTGATATCCTGCATGACTTTTTGGAGGGTGTTGTACCAGCAGAACTGTCACTGTGTGTCTTCAGGATTTAGTTACCAAGCAGTACATTTCCTTGGATTCTCTGAATAAGGCTATTAAGCAGTTTCCTTACACATTTGCTGATAAAGCTGATCAACCACAGATAATTGCAAAGACTCACATCTCCAAGAGAACTATTGGAGGCAATGGCCATGAAAACTGGTCTCTCCTGAGGCTCCTTCCATTGATGATAGGGCACAATATCCCAGAGGGAGGGAGACCAAGCATGGGAGATACTTATGCTTTTAAAAGATATACTCGAGATGGTGATGTCATCATGCTTTACTGATGAGCTAATACACTTCCTGGAATGCAAAATCTCAGAACATAGAGCGTTACTGCAGCAAACCTTTCCAACCTACAAACTTCGTCCAAAACACCATTTTATTGAACACTACCCTCAAATGATAAAAATCTTTGGCCCTCTAGTAGATCTGTGGACAATGCGTTTTGAAGGGAAGCACAGTTATTTCAAAAAGGTTGTGCATGACACTCGCAATTTCAAGAATTTACAACAAACCCTAGCTGTAAGACATCAGAAGATGATGGCCTTCCATTTGGATTCATCATCATTCTTCAAGCCTCCTTTGGAAATTGATAAAGT